>PVIW01007269.1:0-74954 GCA_004026585.1 Noctilio leporinus | reverse complement strand
TACAAGGAATAGGCCTTCAGTGGTCAGGGGAACGGGGTAGGGGGGAGGGGGAGGTAGAGTCAAAGATGGGGAGCAGCTTAGACAAGAACCTATTATAAAGGAACCATGGACATGGAGAACAGGTGGGATTGACTTTGGGGGGAATGGGTGGGTGGGTGGGGGGACAGAGGGGAGCAAAAAAGGGATGGATGTAATACAACAACAATAAAATTAAAAAAAAAAAAAAAAAGAACCTATGCACACCTATGTTCATAGCGGCATTATTTACAATAGCTAAGTGCTGGAAACAGCCTAAGTGCCCATCAGTGGATGATTGGATCAAAAAACTTTGGTACATATACACAATGGGATTCTATGTAGCAGAAAGAAAGAAGGAACTTGTACCTTTTGCAACAACATAGATGGAACTGGAGAGTATTATGCTTAGTGAAATAAGCCAGTCAGTGAAGGACAAATATCATATGATCTCACCCATTACGGGACAATAATGAACAAAACTAACAACAAGCAAAACAGAACCAAGTATATGAATACAAAGAATAGGCCTTCAGTGGTCAGGGGAACAGGGTAGGGGGGAGGGAGAGGTAGAGGCAAAGAAGGGGAGCAGCTTAGACAAGAATCTAGTATAAAGGAACCATGGACATGGACAACAGGTAGGATTGACTTTGGGGGGAATGGGTGGGTGGGTGCGGGGACAGAGGGGAGCAAAAAGGGGATGGATGTAATACAACAACAATAAAATTTAAAAAAAAATTAAGAATTATTTATAATTGATCGATGTATAAGCACCAAAACACAGGTAATAAGAACTACCATAAGAAAAATATATAAATGGAAAGAAAAAAACAATAGAGACAAATGTTCCATAATTAAAGAATTACTAAAAGCCCAAAGAGTAGACGTAAATGGAAATATAGTACACATCTAGAAACACTATAACAATATTTAAGAACAATGAAGAAGAAAATTCTAAAATTTATCTAAAAACTATCAAATAAGAAGAGTCAAAAACAGTTTAAAAATAGAGTGGTGATAGTGTCCTTGGCCTACCAGATGTTAGAGCCCATCATAAAGCAGCCCTGCTTGAAATGCTGGGGTATCTGCGTGTAAACAGACTAGAAATTATAGACATCAATTCATATACATAAATGAAGTTAACATATTACACAAATGACTTTACAAATCAATGCTCGTGATTGTTATTGGTTTGGGGAGAAGTGAAAAGACTTTATTTGTGTCCTATATTATTATTTTGTAGGATTGTCATAATAAAGTACCACAAACCAAATGACTTTAACAACAGAAATTTATTTGTGGAGGCTGGAAGCCCAAAATCAAGGTGTTGGCAGGACCATGCTCCTTCCAAAGGTTTGAGGAGAAGGATCCATTATAGCCTTCTCTCCTCAATTCTGGTAGTTCCTGTCTTGGCTTGTGGCACCAAAACTCCAGTCTTCATGTGACATTTTCAGTGTACACATGCATGCATGTATGCATGTGTGTCTATTATTTCCTCTTGTTATAAAGACACCAGCCACATTGAATTAAGGGTCCTTTCTACTCCAGTATAATTTCATCTTAACTAACTGAATCTGCAAAAACCTTATTTCCAACTAAGGTCAGATTCTGAAGTACTAGGAGTTAGGATTGCAACATATGAATTTTAGGAACACCCAATTCTACCCATACATATTTCTGCTTTGGTTTTTATACAAAAATAAGTTATACAAACATTAAAAATCTGAAAAATAAAAAATACAAGAAAAGCAATGGAATAATTGTTTTGAAAATCCCAGAGTGAAGAAGAATATGTTAAATATGACAATTCAAATAAATTGTCACAAAAGACAGCCACAAAAATAAGCAAAAATGTATTGAAATAATCATGTTATTTCTAAAACATTCTAAGTGGCAGAAAAACCTATAAATAAAATATAAATGATAAACATAAAAGATAGCTTTGCAATTTATATCAATTTGCAATTTAAATATGAGAGGAAAAATATCTCCTTTAATTAAAAAAAAAGAACAGCAGTAAAATTGAAAAACAAGCAAAGATACAAAGAATAACCAAACTGTCAAAAGAATAGAAATTTATTTTTCTGTCATACACTAGCTCTGAAAACAAATCCCAAATATTAAGTCACAGACAGAACAATGCCCAAAGGGGATCAAACCAAAAAAGACAATGGTCTTACTGAGATATAAACACTAAAAAATAAATAAATAAAGCTATAAAAAACTCTACTTAGTACATAGAATACTCATATTTTTCACCTCCAGAAAATTATTTAATGTCTATAAATGAGTTAACATGTCAATACATGAAATGTAGATAACATTGCCTACTTTACTGAACCTTTGTGATTATTAAAGGTGATTATACAAAGATTCAGAATAAAAAACAGCACACTTAGTAATTTTACAATAAATACTCATTATGTAAAGCCCTTATAACAGTGGTTGATGCCATAATTAGTACACACACACACACAAAAAGCTGTTACCATCATAATCACTATTGTTATTAATATTATCTCTTCCCAACATGTTTTTTTCCTTCACTATTTGAAATACAAAATTTTCCTGGTGTAATGAAAAGTGATCTCAATAGATGGCTCTCTGGCACTTTTAGTTTCTCAGGAAACTTGATTGCTCTCTTAGAGGGTAGACTCCAAAGTTTCTCAAAACCCTGCAGACCGTAAATTAAATCATCCTAAACTAGAGAAAGTTCTACATAAACTTTCATATCCCCCATATCTGAAGCCATGCCAAATATTTCTGGGAATTATTTATAATAACTCACTTTGAAAGATAACAGAAAATACAAGTTAAAATAAATTCTTTTCAGTCCTTAAAGCATTTACTCAATATCCACAGATAAATGCTTTTAAACAGTTCTACTTTATAACCCTAGGAATAATTCTGTCATAGGAGTGTTATCTCCATTTTATGGTGAGAAAACTAAACTGCAGAACAGGTAAACCCTTTGTTCAGTGGCATGAAAGGAATTGAAGAAGAAAAGATTCTTCCAAGATTCATACTGTCCTTTGTGACCCTAATGGTCTTTGTCATTCTGGATGCACACTTGATGCCCAGATAGTGATTAGAGAGCACAAATCCATCATCTGCTGAGGTTATAATGTGGTGCTGTGTATTCATACTGGTACTGAGGAAATAGTCACAGTAGCCTTAATTAGCTTGGTAGACAAAAAGTCAGGACAAAAAAGTAAGATTCGACCCCATTTTTTGAAATAAGATCAAGTATGCTTGATCACATCCTGTTCTGTTGCACTAAAAAGTTATTGCTTGTTTAAGGCAGCAGGAACCATCTGCCTTGGGACCTTCAGAGACTTCCCTTGCATGGGTTGATTTACCTTAAGAGATGAGGGTAAGACCATTGTAATTGGAAAGGTTCTGAAACTGGTGCCAGAGAAAGACTAAGCATTTTCTTGATGACTCTGCACAAACTGTGAGGAAAATGAACAGCAAAATCCTACTTCATACTTCTTTCTTTTATTTTCTGCCCGTTGACAAATCTTGCACCATATTTTGCAAAAACAAAATTCACAGCAAAAGTCCACATATGGTCCCTTCCTCGTATGGAGAGCTCTGCTGTGCCACTGTTAAATTTTTCTCAAGATTTTTTCTTCCCCTCTCAAACTGCTTCCTTGACAGAGTTGGCAATAGCTATGTAAACTAAACTATGTAAGTGATAAGACCATAATTGCCTACAATAAGAAAAACTCTACAGAAATTTAAAATTTTTTTCTTTTTCCACGAGGCATACTTAGTATCCCTATCTCCCTTCCCGTAGCAGATGATTCTGAGTGTGCACATGTTATAAAAACAACTACCACATTAGTAAGATATTCAATTTGCCCCCAACAATAAAACAGTAACCAAAAAACCCCACTTTGTCCGGTGAGATACAGCATGTCACATGAAGAAATAAAGAACACTCAATCTCTCAGTTTCATGGCTTCACTATTTGCAATATGTACTTCAAAAATTAGAAATAAATATAATTCTTTTACATTCAACCAATAAGGAAATAGAGATATTGATTAGTCAATCTATAAATCTAATGAAGTGCTTATAAAACATTTGAGACCCTGGACTTTGATGTTTTCAGAATATTATAAATCAAAAGTGAGTGAGTCTGAGAAGCCTTTTGAATTCTACTCATTGTTGTAGATGGGTTAAAAATCCAGCTTTTTGTCTAAGAAATCCAGACAAACCTGCAGGGAAAATAAACAAACTTCAGAAGAATTGTTCCTAATTTAATTCTATGGAAACACAGAAGACAACAGATTTAGAATCTCCAAATGATAACATGAACCACTGGGAACACACAGACCTCTGGAAGAAAACAACAGGTAAGCAAGCACCAGGTGATCCCTGGAATGGAGACACCACGCACTTGGCCTGAGCCACCTTTTTCAAGACAAGTCTCCAATGGCCCAACTTAATGTACCTTTGCAGCAATGAATTTATCATGCCTAATAATTTTGATACTGCCATTGAGAGCTTACTAATTAGCTTTTTTTTTTTTTCCAAGAATGCCTGACAGCCTGTGTCTGACTGACGACCATGTCTGACTGACCACACACGCCATCACTGCCTGATAATCCGAGCCTGTCTGGTTGAATCTGACTGAACAGAGATTTCATGGATGCCTGACGGACCAAGACCAGTGATCTGTCTGCATGACCACAGCTGGCTGGCTGACTGCCAGTACCTGGCTGATGGCATCTGAGACTGACAGGGTGTGTCTGACTGAGGGACTGTAACTGCATCTGACTGACCAGGCTCCATCTGTGCTCAACAAGCTGTATCTGAGTGATGGAGATTCTCTGACTGACCATTCTAATGACCGATTCCTCTGTGCCAGCAGCTGGACCACATCTCTGCTGCATGGGTGGCGCAGCTGGAGCCTGGCTACACCTGAGCGCATTTGTCTGTGTCCCCTGACCATCTGGCTGACTGAATCCGCCTGGCTTCTTGAGACTTGCTGACCACGTTGGCTGAGTTAGCCTCCCTACAACCCATCTGCATAGTGGGGTCCACCTGATTGGGCATCTGAAAGGTGAATCAGCCCACCTGATGTGTGGCCAGACTACATAACCAATTCTGGGTGACCACTCTGGTCAAGCTATCTCAGGGACTGGGTTTCTGAAAGACTGAATCAGCCTAATGGTCCCTCCATGCCCCTCTCTGTCCGCCGCAGCTTGACTGACAGCATCTGTGTCTGACTAGGCCTGAGTCACTGCATGATGGCTGACCATCTCTGCGTTCAGTAGCTGTTGGTTGAATCAGATTGTCCACCTGAACTTCAGCTGACCAACAGAACCTGACTGACTTGGTTCCTGAAATTCTTTCCCTGACTAATGGCCTCTTTCACTCCAGCTGCTCAACAAATGACTTCTGAAGTGTTGCTTGTCTAGAGGTCTGGAACCTCTGGGCATCTTTATTTTTTTAATTTATTTTTTATTTTTTTGGATTTTATTTTTTTTAATTATTATTATTTTTTTAAATTTTATTGTTGTTGTACTAATTAGCCTTTTAAATATTGTATGTTTCAAAGAATAAAACAAAGGTCACCAGAGGACAAAAACATAGACGATAAAAAGTCAAGTTATCATTTCCTGGCCAGGCAAGGAAACACACACACCAATAAAGAAATTCACTGAGTAGTTCACTCAGGAGAAAAAGTTCAGGGGGAAAAAGGTGAAGGTGTGGTGCTGGTTATGGAATGGAAACTAGCACTCTGAATAGGGCAGAATCTATAGGAAAAGATTGGTTAAAACAAGCCCGGGAAAGAAAAGGTCTTTGGTTGGGCCCAATTAGTATCAGTTCTACCAAAACACAAGATTTACTTTTATTTGTATCTCCTAGGCAAAAGTTAAAAGAAATTAAAATTTTTTTAATATGTAGATTATAACAACTACATTTGATATAGCACATAGAAAAATACCAAGAAGAATACACAACTGAGTCACAATAATGAGTTTAGGTGAAGAGACTATGATAGGTTTTAATTTTTGTCTTTGCTCCTGCTTCCAATTTTTACATTGACCACATCCTGTTGTGTTGCAACAAAAAGTTATTGTGGGAGCTGACATCACCAAGCACAGAGCCAGGAAGTAAAAAAACGTGTACCTCTACAGTGCAGAAGGTCACACCACTGAGACAGTAAGTCAAAGCAGACTAATCTGAAAAGCAGAAACAAACAAGAGTCACCTAAAATGGGGAAACAAAGAAATAAACCCTCAGTGAAAAGAAAGAAGAAACCCCCAGGAAGAGTGCAAAATGAAATAGAGGCAAGCATACTATCAGACATGGAATTCAAAATAATTATGATAGAGAAGCTCAATGGGCTCATCAAGTTCAAAGAAAGCTACAAACAACTCCAGGGGAACTACAAAGAACTCCAGGGAAGCTATAAGGAACTTACTGAAATCTACAACAGCATTAAAAAGGACATAGAAACCATTAATAAGAGCCAGGAGGAAATGAAGAAGGCAATTTCTGAATTGAAGAACACGGTAGAAGGACTCAAACGCAGGCTAGAGAAATCGAGCTGGAGGTCAATGTAGAAAAAAATTCCCAGGCAGTGCAACAAAATGAAAAAAGACTGAAAAAGAATGAAGTTTTGAGAGCTGCAGGACAGCATGAAATGTAATAAGGAGAAAAGGAGCAAGGGATAGAAAACCTGTTTGAAAAAAAACTTCTCTAACTTGAGGAGAGAAAAAGTCATGCAAGTGCAGGAAGCACAGATGGTTCCAATGAAGATGAACCCAAACAAGCCCACTCCAAGACACATCATAATTAAAACAGCGAATTTCAAAGACAAAGAGAGAATCCTAAAAGCTGCAAGGGAGAAATAGCTAATAACATAAAAGAGGATGCTCCAATAAGGTTATCAGCTGATTTCTCAACAGAAACACAAGCCAGAAGGGAATGGCAAAAAAAATATTTCAAGCAATGAAAAACAAAGGTCTACAACCAAGACTACTCTACCCAGCAAGGTTCTCATTCAAAATGGAAGGTGAAATAAGGAGTCTCTGAGGAAAAAAAAAAAAAAAAAAAAAAAAAAAAAAAAAAAAAACTAAAAGAATACATCTCCACCAAACCAGCATTGCAAGAGATGCTAAAGGGTCTGCTTTAAGATAATGAAGGAACAGAGACAGACAGGAACACAGGTACAAAAAGAAGCAGAAAATGAATAAGTACCTATCAATAATAACCTCAAAGGTAAATGGATTAAATGCACTAATCAAAAGACACAGGGTAGCTGAATGGATAAGAACCAACTTTAACTTATGAATGCTTTAAAATAATCTTGTTATAAATAGATTTCACTAAATAAGGTATGATTTTGTATATTACTTGTATCTGCATTACTGCAGGTTAAGTTTTCTTAGATTGAAAGTATTTCACAATATGGGAGAATCATGTTACTTGCAATAACTCAATAAAATCAAATGCAGTTAAGGAAGAAGAAAAAAGTAAGAAAATGTGGATGTATATTACATAGAGTACATGCTATCTTATTCACTGTTACAAATGTGTGCTTATTTATGGTTGTGTAATATATAGATTTTGTTAGCAATTTATGTTTTAAATAGCAACCAACTGGTCATGGGTGTGTTGAGAAATCAGTCAATGTTTAGATTAGAAAAGATGCTGAGAATGAAGACCAATTTGGGATGGAAGTTGCAAACTACTAAACTACATGATGCATATACATAGGCAATATATATTCTCATTTAGCATGTAAATTAGATGAGATTCCTCTCAATGTATAGTCATATACATTTTCAATTATGAAGGCCCCCAAACTGGGGATGCTTAGGAAAAGGTATTAATGCAATAGTAAACTTTATTATTGAAATGTGGACATACCTAATCTCTTCCTCAACAGATTCTTAAATAGTTCAGTGGTTAGTTTAGAATCACATAGGAAGTCAACCACAAGTTCAAAAAATAGCTAGAATACTATGCTACACAATTGTTTAAATCCTAGGGATTTTTATTTTTTACCTCAACTTAGTAGATATAATCATTTCTACTCAGGGGACCAACTGAGCACTGCAAGTGCCATTATTTCTGAAGGCTTCAACTTGTAAAACACATGTAGAGGAAAAACAAAGGGTATTGAAAGAAGTAAGACCTGTGCACAGTCAAAAAAAAAAAAAAATCAATCTACTATTTAAGATGGAAAACTCTAAAAAGAATAAGTTGTAGTTCCAGTAGCTTAAAATAGAGTTGTATAATTGGAAGGGGGAGAATCGGACTCAAAAACCAAATTTAATTTTTGCTATGGGTTTGGCACTATCTCTAAGACAAGTTTCACAAAAGTGAGTTCTGCAATACACCATTTCTGTGATATATTTCACAAAAATAGCATTCCAGAGTAAAAAAAGTATTAAAGAAGAAAGAATCTGCTTAATTTGCTATAATATATCTAAAATACTATCATTTAACATGTAATAATTATGTATACTATTGGCATATTTAAAATTTTTTGTATTAACTCTTCAAAATCCAGTATGTACTTTAAATATGTATAAAAATACGTATGTGTGTAAATGTATTTTTGCATGTGTTTGGTAATATTGCAATTCATATTCTTAAAAGAGTAATTCTTTAAACAAATGAATTAATGTAGGCATTTTGAAATAATGAAAATAAAACTTTGTATTAATATGATTTAAGAGGCTGACAGAAGGCAGTAATTAAATGGTGAACTGTTTGGATGTGAAAGGGGAAAAAATGTACAGATTGGTAGTTACAGAATAAACAAGGGGATGTTAAGAAAAATAAAGCAAATGAAGAAGCCAAAGGACTTATATGCATGACACATGAACATGAACTAATGGGGGCATTGCTGGAGGAAATGGAGGTACTTGGTGAAGGGGGGCAAAAGGGGGAAAATTGGGACAACTGTAATAGCAAAAAATAAATAAATATTTAAGAACAAAAACATTATTGTGCATTGATGTAGCATACATGAGCTCCCTTTTCCCTCCCCTGAGGATCTAAAATTGAAGTGTGCTTTGAGATGTTATTGGTTTCCAAACAGAAATGACAGCTTGACTTCTGATACCTGATGGATTTTTCACCTCAAATCTACACTGCTAGCCTCACTGTATGGCAGCCCCAAATGAGTCAGATTTGAAGATGATGTGGAACACTAAAGTAAAGTTTTGGGACCTATTTCAGTTCTTCACACGGTCCCCATGAATACCTGGAAGCTGAGTGTTGCTGTGGTGATCCACTGGGCCAAAGTGAGCTGACTGCTTGCTCATTGCAAACAGAGCAGAACTGACAGCCCACATGAGGAATCAAAGACCAAGTACAATGCAGTAAGTGACTGTCAGGCTCTTTAATTGTCAGGGTCAAAAACTAAATTTCATGACAGGGAGACACAACTCTCACTGATTTATCTTTTCTTTATCCTGTAAGTGATGATTTCAAGTCTATTCCATGATTATATCCACAATAGCTGGGCGGAGGTTTTTGGGGGTTTGTTTTGTTTTGTTTTGTTTTGTTTTAATGCAGAGGAATGTCTTTTCTAAAACAAATCAGACCTGTAATTTGCTAATCCCAAGAGACCGTGCAGGATGGTAAGGGCAGACCCCAGGTTCATCTAGAATAAAGAGAGGGCAAAGTTCAAGGATTCGGGAAAATCAAAACAGGCAACTACCGGATGGTATTAACTTAAATAAACCAAATGTAGGGTTAAATAGGCCTGCTGGTGTTAAAGGTTACCTCATTACTCAACTTCAGCCTTCCAAGACAATGAAGAAATATGAATAAAATTACCTACCAGCATAAATCATTCTTAACCAATCCAAGTTTCAGGGAGGACTAAGGAATTACCTACTCTACAATCAAAGATAAATGAGTTCCTGGGCTCTTCGCAGGAGCAACAAAAGATTAACCTGGCCTTACTGTAGGAATTCAGGTGATGATAAGGAACAGAGAGGGCAGGAGTCCAGAACAGTCCAAAGGGTCCACTAAAAAAAGTTTTTGTTGAATTAAATATTCTGGTTTTTTAATAATACAAAGTGGAATATAAAAATTGATATCCTTTCATGCCAATTATGGTTTTTTTTAATATTTTATTTATTATTTTTAGAGAGTGGGGAAGGGAGAGAGGCAGAGAGAGACAGAGACAGAAATCAATGTATGGTTGCCTTTTTTACCTGCCTCCAGCTATGGACCTGGCTGGAGACCTGGCTTGCAACCTCATTATGTGCCCTGGCTGGGGAATCGAACCTGCAACTTTTGGGTTCGCAGGACGGCACCTTATCCACTGAGCCACCAGCCAGGGCTATGTTTTTTTTTAACTTAATACATGGTCAAATAAGTTTTTCCCTGTATTTCCAACAAAAAGTATCTTCTCTATCAACCTTACCTAAGATAATTTTTCAAGTTTTTTTCAATTGTTCCCAATAAAAGTGATATATATATTCCTATTCGATTATAAACTTGGATGACACAAATGTGTACATTATTTTATTTCTATAAAAAGTGTCCAATAATGGTAAATTAATTTCTTTTGGTTACAGCTCTAATAATTTAATCTTTAGAATTCTCAGATCATGAAGAGGTCACCTATTAACTAAATAAACTTTTAAAGATTTCACTTGCCAAACTATATACTCTTACAAAATAGTTAAATTTTACTTGAGAATACTTTCAATACAACTTGTCAATAATTCTAACAAAAAGGCAGCCATGTAATAGTTTTCAACTCATACTATAAAGCAATTTAGCTATTCAATCAAGGGAAAGTTTAAAGTAGAAGATCCACAACATACTTATGAGAATGGCTAAAATCCCCAAAACTAATACCAATTGCTGGCCAGGGTGTGAAGCAATAGGACCTCTCATTCATTGCTGGTGGTAATGCACAATAATATGGCAATTTGTAAGACAACAGGCAGTTTTTTAAATAGCTAAATATTGTCTTATCATATGATTCTGTAGTTATGTTCTTAGCTAATTTTCCTCACTTATTTGAAAATTATGTCCACAATAAACACCTGCTATAAATGTTTTTTAGCATCTTTATTCGACTGCCATATGCTAGGAGAATCCAAAAAATACTCTTCAATAAGTGAGTGAATAAACAAACTGGTACATCCATATAATGGAATATATTATTCAGAGACTTTAAAAATGAGCTATCAAGCCACCAAAAAAGACACCAATGAATTTTAATGCATATCACTAAGTTAAAAATCCAGTCTAAAAATGCTACCTACTCTATGCTTCCAATTATCTGACATCAAAAAAAGACAGTATGAAATTTCTTCAAAAAACTAAAAGTGGGCGCTGGCTGGTGGCACAGTGGATAAGGCGCCGGCCTGCAAACCCAAAGGTCGCTGGTTCGATTCCCAGTCTGGGCACACAAAACCAGGTTGCAAGCCAGGTCTCCAGCCAGCGCTATAGCTGGAGGTGAAAGGCAACCATACATTGATATCTCTCTCCCTCTCTGCCCCTCTCCCTTCCCCTATCTATAAAAATAATTGTTTTTAAAGCTTTAAAAAAAAAAACCCAAAAACTAAAAATGGAACTGCCTTTTGATTCAGCAATTTCACTACTAGGATTATACCTAAAGAACCCTGAAATCCATTTCAGAAGGACCTATGTACCCCTATGTTCATAGCAGCACTATTTACAATATCCAAATGCTAGAAACAGCCTAAGTGCCCTTCAGTGGATGAATGGATCAAAAAATTGTGGTACATTTACACAATGGAATACTACATAGCAGAAAGAAAGAAGAAGCTCCTACCTACCTTTTGCGACTACATGGATGGAACTGGAGAGTATTATGCTTAATGAAATAAGCCAGTCAGTGATAGACAAATACCATATGATCTCACTCATTACAGGAGACTAATGAACAAAACAAACAAACAAGCAAAACATAACCAGAGACATGAATAAAAGGAACAGACCTTCAGTGTGCAGAGGGGAGGGGGTTGGGGAGGGGGAAGAAGGAGTCAAAGAAGGGGAGCAGTTTAGTCAAGGAGCTAGCATAGATGACCCATGGATGTGGACGAGTAGGGTTGACTGTGGGGAGGTGGGATAAGGAGGGTGGGGAAGGGGAGAGCAAGGCAGAGATAATGGGATGAATGTAATATAACAACAATAAAATTAAATTTAAAATTTAATTTAAAAATTTTAAGAATACTAAAAAATTTTTTTAAAGATAAAACTCTAACAATGAGAAATAAGAGCACTTACAGAGAGCAATCTTTGAATAGGTGATGCACTGGAAATGGTTTTTTCAGAATACTTAAACTATTCTGTATGGTACCATAACTGTGTATACATAATGTTATGCATTTATCAAAACCCACAGAACTTGACTGCATAGAATGATCCCTATTATATGCAAATTTTTAAAAATCACTTAGGAGGTGGGTATCCCAGAGTGAAATACAGTCTAAGACAACAGAATCTAACTGTATTACAAATGTATAAAGCCACCTTACTAAAGAGGGTGAGTACTAATTAGGGTAGGTACTAATGTAACTAAATCTGGAAATGAGAGAAGGTTGTAAAAGCTAAAGGCAAATAAAATTGTATATGAGTACTATACTTTGATTTATAGTTTTTCCCATGGGCATGAAATTAAAATTCTGATACCACTATACATGTATACTGGAATTAAACAATTGAGCAAATGGATGGCTTATAATGGGAGTTACTTCGTAGTGCTAAAGTGGAAATTTACAGAGAAGCAGGAGAAAGACACTGGATTAATTGGTGCAAAAATACATTGAGTTGGAAACTTTGGTATGAACTTATATTTAGTTTATAGATTCAAATGGTCGCCCATAAATACTTATTGTTATACATACATACACAAGTCAGTATACACATATATTTTTTGGCTTTGTCAGCTACCAGGGTAAGTAGCAATAAGCAAACTCAGATCTTGGTTTTTAATACCATTCACCAATAAAAGGAGCCAGAGTCTTGTGGCAAAATGGCTTTTCCAGGACTGGAGCATGCAATATACAAGATCAGTCTGGAGCATTTTTGTAGTACCAGGAAATATGGATGCGCTAAAAAGAAATGCAATACAAAAACTCTCACATGTATGGGAATACATGAAGGGTCCTAATGAAGGAGCTCCTGACAGCAAAAGCTGGAAAAATTTGAACTACAAAAAAAAAATTAGTATTAGATTGTAATACTAGGTATAAAATAAACATCCATAAGACCACACTGATACAAATAAATGATTGAATAAATAAACACATGGAGGAGAACAATCTTCTATGGAGAAGTATTCCAAATAATTTATATGGTTACCTCACCCATAAGCCAGTGAAGCATAACTCCACTCCTGAAGTGTTCACTGCACATAGTAACTTAATGCCAAAGAGCACAGCATGGAAAGTAGGAAAAAGTAATTTTTCAGTGGAGAATCTGACAAACACTACCTCAGCCAGGTGATCAAAGTCAACATCAACAATGATGTCATGTTGGTAGTATGTATTCTGAGTATATATAATATAATGGAAAAAGCACTTTACTTTTGTGGGTTTCCTATAAACCCATAACCTCATGCTAAACTAATTATTAGAGAAACATCAAGGGAAAAAAGCCAACTAAGGAATATTATACAAAATACCTAAATAGTATCCTCAAAATTGTTGAGGTCTTCAAAGACTATAATGGTCTGAGAAAGTGCCACACCAAGAGTAACCTAAGGAAACATGACAACTAACTGTAATGTGGTATCCTTAAAGGGATGCTGAAACTGAAAAAGGTCAAAACCAAAAAAATTGGCATAAACTGTGAACTTTAGTTAATAATAATGTCTTAGCTCATTAATTGTAACCTGTGTCATAAGATGGCTACAATGGAGGAAAATGGATGCAGGGTATGTGGGAACTCTACACTATTGTCACAATTTTTCTATAAATCTAAAACTGTCCCTAAAATATAAGAGGTCTGTCCAGAAGACATCCAGCCATGTAATATGAAAAGTAGAGACATTTATTGAAAAAGATGCAAAATACAAAAAACATTTACATAGGACAATGACACCTCAGTCCCCTTCATAGGAGATACACTGGGATCTCACACAGTTCTCCCAACTGCCATCAGCTGCCCCATCGTATTTTCCTGAATCTCACTAACAGTCTGAAATCTCTGTTTTTTGCAAAGGTGATTATAGTTTTCAGAAAATCCAGAAATTGAGGGGCACCAAATCTGGTCTGCAGGGGGTCTTAGTCACCTGGGTAATTTGATGTTTTGCCAAAAAAAACTATAGGAGACTCGATGCATGAGTGGGCATGTTATCATGATGAAGCTGCCAATCACCAGTTTCCCATAGCTGTAGCCTTCTGAATCATTTGAATGTTCAAGTTTAATACAAAAGTTGGTGCAGATTCACTAAGTTACTCACTTAGCCATTTTTAATATGATAGCCACACGGTACATATGCTCACTCAACAGTGTCTACCACCCCCACTGACTAGTACAGTGAAGTCATCAATGTTCATGTATGTATATTCCAGTATACTCTCCTTGGCTGCCAGGTTATATCAGTTTCATAGCCCATTCGTGTTAAATTAATAATGACTGGACTTTTTCCAACAAACCTCACATGTGTTTGGTATTAATGTTTCTAGTTTCATAGTATGTGGCTTTTGACCCCCTATGCAATCAATCTATGACAGGTACACACCTATACATGCATTGAAGACAGCCCAAAGCCCAGATAACACATACCTTGAACCAGAAGTAATTCTGTATTCCAAAATACATGTGGATTCTATGTGGTTTACTTATGAAGTCTTGTATTTTGCCTTGCTTTTAAAATTCTTTTATTAAAAAAACTTGGGGACCTAAAATTTTTTTTTTTTTTTTTTTTGCTTTTCCATCTTGGTGATGGTAAATGGAAGATCAGAGATTGGTTTTGAAAATACAGAATAAAAATTAAACAATGATATAAATCAGGGATAAAAATATATTAATAAAGTTATCTTACATAGTTGAAATTTAAATAGAACATTGAGTTTAGGGGAGGGGTGATTCATTCCAAATAAAACTCTAGGAACTTGTAGATTCCTATGGTGTTTCTTTTTAGGTAAAGAATTTAAAAACACTTGATGACCAGTTGAATCCAATTTAAATATATATATATATATAAAACTCAAATAGAACACAAAGGACTCAAGTTCTAGCTCTGGCTTCATCACTAACTTGGTCTCTTAGGCAAGTTTTGTACTATTTTGTGCCTCAATTCTGAGAATTAAAAAAGTGGTTTTAAAAATTAAAGGTTATGTAACCATAAGGTGTTTATACTTTACTTTCTACTAATAAAATAAATTTAGTAATTCTCTACATCTAATTTGTATAGAAAAATAATTGTTTTTATAAAAATTCAAGCAAAAGAGAATGTCTAAAGTAAAATGTTCTGTTCCATCTTGCCCTATCTACCAACAATAACTTTTACTAGTACTCCAACACCTCAAAATCTCTTTTTAAAAACTCATATCAAATGTACCACCTATCTTATAAAATGAAAGATTCAAGGTACCATGTAATCACTTCAGCGAATTTCTAGCTATTGTTCTTCTGTCTGAACAACAACAAAAAAGATCAGGATATCCATGTAACATTTCTTCAGAAGCCTTATATTATTGGAGATTAAAAACGTTTTCCTAAGTGCACAAGGCATGGTTGTTGATATTTCAGCGTAATTTCTAGGCAGTGGCTGGAAGGGAAGATAGCAGCTCTCGTGTGAGCCATGCTGCCCTCAAGGTCCTCAGGGGCACCTGGCATGCTCACTTCACATTAACAATAGCAGGTCATGGTCACTGCTGCTGTCTCAAGAATTTGCCCTCCTCCTCCCCACCCTCCTCTAGACTGCTTCCCAGTCTTTATTGGAAAGTGTCTGACTCCTTCTACATGACAGCTATGAATGTCCTCAGCTCATTAGCTCACTTGCAATGCAACAAGTCATCATTCATCGAATGACCTGACACATGTGACTTGGACTTGGTTTTTGGAAATCAGACTGGTTCAAGGGGAAGAGAATTTTCCTGTAAACGGGATCTGGGAAGTCATCTCCACTGCATACTTCGCTGAGCAGTGGGAGTGTTGGTTAAGTGGAAATTTTTATTGTGAGTTTATTCTTTGGTGGGAGCTAATTATTTTGAGGGAAACAACATAAAATAAGCGTTGGTTTGAAGTTAGACTGAATTATATTTGAGCTTAAATTTGTGATGCACACATACACATATGCAAATATCATTTTAAAAATCAAGTATTTTAGCTGGAGGCAGGTGAAAGGCAACCATACATTGATGTCTTTCTCCCTCTCTGCCTCTCTCTCTACCCCCCTCTCTAAAAATAATAAATAAAATATTTTTAAAATCAAGTATTTTATAATATTTATATAACACAAATTTTAAAAGAAGAAACAGAGCATTATGGATTCACTTGAAACCTCACCATTCTCCCATTCATCCACCTTCATCTCATTCCCTTTCTTCTCTTCCTAGCGGTAACTACTGACCTAAATTTGGCAATTGCATTTCTTCTCCATTCATGTATTTATACTTTAACTATTGTGTATAACCATTAATAATATAAAGCATGATATGGAGTATTTTTAAAAATATATGTTTCATACTGTAAACACCAAATGAAACTTATTTATTCTTCATGGTTGCTTTAATGATTTGAGACAATATATGCAAAGCATCTTCCACATTAAACATGCAATATATTATAATAAATATTTTTGTCTATAGGGCATGCACTCAAAACCAAAAACTATTAAAATATCTCTCTCAACCATACTAGGGCTGAAGTCTGCTCCATCTGCTCTGACCTCTGTGCTATGTCTCATGTGCTCCCGGCCTTTGAACATGCTCCTCCCTCTGCCAGGAGCCTCTTCTCCTCTCTGTTCATAAGCCTCCAACATGCGCTTTATTCCAATGTCTGCTTAAATAGCAGTTCTATCACTTTCTAACTTCTTATTCTGCTTATATTTATAGCAGTTATCATTGTTCATCTATCAATTTATTTTTTTATGCTTTTAGATCACACCTTTGATTTATTCACTGCTAGGCCCCCAGCATCTAGAAGAAGGTCTAGCACATAGCAGCAACTTAATAAATGCATGTTGATTAGATGCATCAATTTAAGAGCCCTATTCACTATAAAAAATCACTTTGCTCTACCATTATCAAGCTTATGTATTGTTATATAATATATATAATCCTATTCATTTTACACCTCATACACACTAGATGCCCAACAAATGTTATAGTAAGTTGCATTTCTCTTAATCCAAAAACTACTCCTTCCATTAAATATTATATCTTAAAAAGCAAAACAAAGACCTTTTATGTATACTTGATTACAAGAGTATTAAAATGTGATTTTGAAAAAGACTATAAGGAAGCCAAACAAAATGATAAGAGGATTATAGGTATTTCAGTGTTATTTTTCTTATAATGTTTTATAACCTTTGGGGGGAAGAATGGGTAGGAAACATACAATTTTATCGTTTATTTCTCTGATATAACAAAAATAATTATTAAAAAAGAGTAATATCTTTTACTTATTAATGAAGCTTGCAAACCAAAATTTAAAAAAATAATGTTAAAGCTTTTATTCATATTGACAAATCTCTCAAAAATACTGACAATGTGTTCTGTGTAAATTTTATTTTAATTAAAAAATAATGCCGTATATATGTGTATACAAACATATACATAAATTACATATACATATATTTTATATATATGTAGTATTAACTTTTTTTTTTAATATTTTATTTCATTATTTTTAGAAAGAGGGGAAGGAAGAGAGGCAGAGAGGGAGAGAGACATCAGTGTATGGTTGCGTTTCACCTGCCTCCAGCCACAGACCTGACTGGAGACCTGGTTTGCAACCTGGTTATGTGCCCTGGCTGGGGAATCGAACCTGCGACCTTTGGGTTCGCAGGCCGGCGCCTTATCCACTGTGCTACCAGCCAGGGCTTTGTAGTATTAACTTTTATCTGCATTTCTTTGATTGCTGGTTAGTGGACATCTGTATAATATGCTTCTGTGTGAATTTTATCTGTGTGTGTGTGTGTGTGTGTGTATCTTCATGCCTTTATCAGTTTTGCTTATTTGGAATAGTAAAATGTTCATATAGTTGGATCCATTAAACTCATGCCCAACTTTACTCATTGTGATATTATTTTTACTGCACAGTATTAGGGTAAAATAAATGGCCATCCTTAGGAGACTGGTTAAACAAATTATAGTGCAGTTACATAATGAAATACTATGCAAACTTTAAAAAAGTGAAAATTAGTATGAACAAATAGGGAGCAATTTTGGGACAATTTTAAATGAAAAGGACAAGATGCAAAAGAATGCATATGATAGAATATATTTTTTGAAAACAGAAAAGGAAATAAAACCATATGTAAGTATATGCTTGCTTTTTCAAAAACACAGGAAAGATAAAGCAGAAATAAATAAGAGTTTTCTGCCCTGGCTGGTGTGGCTCAGTGGATTGGCACCAGCCTGCAAACTCAAGAGTTACTGGTTCAATTCCCAGGCAGGGCAAATTACCAGGTTGCAAGCCAGGTCTCAAGCCAGGTCTCCAGCCAGGTCCCCAGCTAGAGGAAGATGAAAGGCAACCATACATTAATGGTTCTATCCCTTTCTTCTTCCCTCCCTGCCATTCTCTCTAAAAATAATGAATAAAATCTTTTATAAATAAATAAATGGTTTTCTATAGGAAGCAGACAAGAGAATAATGAGGTGACAAGGATGGAAGTAAGATTTTCCTGAATACATCTTTTTATATTTAAACAAAATTCAAATTACAAAAATAAATGATTAAAATGACACCTTAAAAATGACTACAAATAGAAACGTATGAACCTAGATGTATATCACATTGATCACATAACCATGCAAATTAAAAATGAATTCAAATGCTTTTAACTTATAGTGCTCTGATGATATGCTCTTAATGATATACGTATTTTTAGGACAAAAATTTACAAATGAAAGTATTGAACTTAACATAGTAAGTTTGTTGTTGGTAATGGAATACATATATTGATTCTGAAAGCATTTCCTGCATGCTGAAGGATAAAGCAAATGAATAAACATATGCTATTATTGAAAATCAAGATTTTCACTGTGGAAAACAGGAGATAAAAAATTTAATGAGATAAAATGGAGAAGAATCCTATGACACTGGAGAGTTGGAGGTGTGTGTGTATTTGTGTGTATACACATACACATCTATTTCCTACCCCTGTACACTGACACAGCCTGGAAACAATGGCACCATTTTAGCAATTAATGCACCCAGCACCCACTTCTTTGTTTCTAAATTCACTTTCCCTCTAAAAGAAACCAGATTTCCTGAACATTCCAGGTCAGGTGCAGAAGTATAGGGTGAGTCTGGAGCATCCAACGGTATCAGAATGCAAAGAAGTGCTAAAAGATGAAGAGGGTGTTTCAATAAATGGAAGATCAGCTTTCAGGGTCTCTCACTGCACAGATTTGGGATTATTTGAGCATCAAATATAGTGATCATGATGGGTTGTGATACACTAAATTTTATGGGGAAAATAATATATGAATCATAACATACTCCAAGAGAAAGAAAAGAAGGAAAAATTCTCCTTTACAAAAGAATTCCATTTAATAAACATAGAAAAAATGATAGAATTATAAAATGACCATTTTCACCTATGATTGTAACTACTGATTTGGGCGAGAATCTTTAATGGTTGCAAAAACCACTGGGTAAACCACTGTAAAGAAATATGTTATGTGTGAGGTCTTAAAGTAGCATCCTACAGACTATCTTTCAGATATAGGGGTTGGCAGTGACAACTTTGACTAAGGGAACAAACTGAACTTTAATAGGACACCTTGACATTATGTATGTGCCTCTCAGTGTCAGGAATTCTTGCCAGAAATGTCTGACCCCAAATATAGAAATGAAAAAGGAATTAACTAAATCAAAAAATCTAGAATATGGAATATTCTATAGGGCAGCTGGTTTAAACTCTTCAACATAATAAAATAGCAGAGAAGAAGAAACTGTTCTCATTAAAAGATACTTGTCATGTGTACACAGATTCAATGCAATCTTTATTAAAATACTATGGCATTCTTCTCAGAATTAGAAAAACTAATCCTGAAATTTAAATGGATCCACAGAAAATCCCAAATAGCCAAAGAGTTTTGAGAAAGAACAAAGTGAGAGCTATTTCGCTCCAAACTATACTATAATAAAGGTACAATTATCAAAACCATATATATATATGTGTGTGTATATATATATATATATATATATATATATATATATATATTCATGATAGATATCTATCATGAAACCATATATAGAGAGATCAATGGAATAAAATAGAGAGTTCAAAAATAAATTCTTGCTTACAAGGTTAATCTACAACAAAGGAGCCAAGGGTATACAATGGCATAAAGACAGTTTCTTTAATAAGTGGTGTTAGGAAAACTGGATTGATACATACAAAAAAATTAAATTAAACAACTTTCTTATACCACACACAAAAATAAACTCAAAATGGATTAAAGACTTAAATGTAAGATCCGAAACCATAAAACTCCAAAAAAAAAAAAAAAAAGTTAGACAGTAAGCTCTTCAACATAAACAAATGGGACTACATCAAACTAAAAAGTTTCTGCATGGCAAAGGAAACCATCAACAAAACAAAAAGACAGCATGCTGACATGGGAGGAAATATTTACCAATGGTGCATTTCATAAGGGATTAATATCCAAAATATATAAGAAACTCAACACCCCAAAAATAACCAATCTCATTAAAATATGGGTAGAAGACCTGAATAGATACTTCTCCAAAGGGGACATACAGATGTCCACTAGACATACAAAAAGATGCTCCTCACTAATCATCAGGGAAGTGCAAATTAAAATCACTATAAGATGCCACTTCACACCTGTCAGAATGGCCAATAAGTCAACAAACAGTAAATGTTGGTAAGGATGCAGAGGAAAGGGAACCCTGGTGCATTGCTGTTGGGACTGCAAATTGGTACAGCTACTATAGTAAAGAATATGAAGGTTCCTCAAAAATTTAAAAATAGAGCTACCATATGACTCAGGAATCCCATTTCTGGGTATTTGTCTGAAGAACACAAAAACAGTAATTCAAAAAGATATACTCATATGTACCCCTATGTTCCTGGCAGCATTATTAATAACAGCCAAGATTTGGAAGCACACAAATTTTTCTTTTGCTGTTCTCCTTCCCTGGTATGCCCTCAACATGTGTTAGTATTACATATCAGATGCTACATACCATATGTCACCAGAGAAACACAAATTAAAACAATAGTGAGGTACCACACTAAACATCTTTTAGAATGACTAAAATCCAGAACACTAATAGCACCCAGTGCTGGCAAGGTTGTGGGGCAATGGGGACTCCCAGTCATTGCTGATGACAATGCAAAATGGTACAGCCACTATGAAAACAGTTTGGCGGTTTCTTCCAACACTGAACATACTCTTACCATATGATCTGGCAATCACATTCTCTGATATTTTACTCAAATGAGTTTCAACTTACCACCACACAGAAACCTGCATATGAATGTTTATAACAGCTATATTCATAACTGCCAAAACTCAGAAGCAACCTAGATGTCCTTCAGTTGGTGATGTACTGTGGTACATTCAGAAAAAGAAATCATTCGGCACTAAAAGAAATGGGCTTTCAAGCCATGAAAAGACATTGAGGAATCATAAATGCATATTACTATGTGAAAGAAACCAACTGAAAAGGCTACATATTGTATAATTCCAACTATGTTACTTTCTGAAAAAGGCAAACCTATGGAGCCAGTAGAAAGGTCATTAGGTACCAGGGGTTTGGGGGTGGGTGAAGGGAGTTGAGTAGGTGGACCACAGAGGAATTTTAGGCCAGGGGAAATACTCTGTATGATATTGCATTAACAGATACATGTAACTATACATGGTTGAAACCCATAGAATGTGCAACACCAAGAGTGAACCCTAACATAAGCTATGAACTTAGGGTGATTTTGATGTGTCAATGTAGGTTCATCAATGATTTTTAAAAAATGTACCATCTGTGAGAGATATGGCTAATGTGAAATCCATGCATGTGTGGGAATGAGGTATACAGAAAAATATCAGTACTTTCCCTGCAATTTTGCTGTACATCTAAACCTGCTATAAAAAAACAGTCTTTAAAAATGGAGTTCTCAATCTATCCCTTCTTAGGGTGCTACTAGAGGGTGTGCTTCAGTTAAACAAGGGAATGAACCAAGAAGCAAAGAATGTAGGATCCTACTTTACTTAAAAAAAAAAAAAAAAAAAAGTACAAAACTGATCCATCAAGAAATAACAACACAGAAGCATGTTATTTAGATATTTGGAGGTTTCTCAGTGGGGAAAATAGCTGAAAGAGTTGAAAGAGTTTGTCCCTGTGGAGTGTAACTGGGGTGGAGAAAGGTAGGAGGCTACTGTTTTTCAATATAATCTTTTGAGCACCATCTTACAGTTACATGGATCATTACTTTCATAATAATTAGAAGCAATAATGACTTTCTGTCACCTTGCCTCATGTCTTCTTTATTATCCCACTCAAAAAGCCTCAGAAATCCTTTCATCCCTCCCAGTAGGTTAACATCCATTCTTTGGTTCACTAAACTAGTTCTAAATATCTTCTGTCACATGCTGCATTTAGGCAAAAGAATATATATAAATATGTTACAAAAATCCCACTATAATGAATTTCCATATGATTGAGGTGAGAATGAATGATTAAATTACAATAAAAGAGATGTAAGGAGTTAGATAGTACAGATTATAACTGTTGCAGAAGATAATTGATGAAAGAAATCTCTATGAACCGTTGCAATTAAGAAAAGCTTCAGGATAAAACTATCTGCAGTGGATATTAATGTATGGCTAGGATTTGGGGAAGAAAAGGAGTATTTAAAGCTAGGATCATCAGAAATGACTTTTCAGGAATCTTGTGAACTGGTCATGATTCCTCAAGGGAATAAGAAGTCAGTTTAGAAAGAAAAGCTGGAACTAGATAGAGGGAAGTGAGCAGAGGGCTTGTTTCAGTGGGTGATAAGGAGTCTCCAAAGGATTTTGACCCTGGTAAAATAACAGTAATATTTTGAGCAGATTAATCCAGCAGCGAAGCTCTCAATGGTCAAAGTGAGCAGAGGAACTTGGGGCAGGCTTTCTGAATCACTGAAGCATAAAGTTCTGAAAGTTTGGACCAGTTACCACGAAAGAACTGTCCTTTCATGTGTACACTCATTCTCACAACAATCTATTCATTGTATTCAGCATGTGTGTGGCCCTGCACCAGCTGTTAGGGAAGCCATGATGTTCTGCCAGGCAACCCACAGTTGAATGGGCAAAAGACAACAAAACAACCACAGGGGATATGGGAGGATATTTTTCTGATCCAGCCCATTTGCTGAATCCCTGACCTTAGAAAAGAGCTAGCACATATTAGGCCTCTGTGGATGCTTGTTCATGAAGTTAGAAATAAGATGAGGATGTAATACAACGACAATAAAATTAAAAATAATAATAATAAGATGAATAGGATAACAGGATTCATACAATAACACTAAGCATACTGCTTGCTAAGAAATCACCCAGAAGTGTATCTTACTAAATGTTGGGGATGCAAGATAACCTCCCCAAATAGGTGGCTTAAACTGGCTTGAAAAGATAAACACTGCATTTTTAAAATTTTAACATGCTAATAGGAGCAAATGCTATAGGTCTTGAAAATGTGAGTCCAGAACAAAGAGTTTTTATTCTAGTTCTCAGCTGGAACAAATAATCAGATATAAATAAGTTTAACCTCTGCCTATAAATAATTGACTTAAGGGTGAAGTCTATAATACCTTGAAATTTTTGCATTAAATTTTTCTTTGGAGCATTTGAAACATAAAGAACATGGAAGGTAGAAGTACAATAGAAACTCTGAGCAAAATGTGAGGAAATTGTCTGAATTATGCTCCTTCAATTTTTCTTGCATCTCTAAATGTGTGGACATGCATGTTGCTTATAAATATTAATAGCTTTTAAGAATAAATTGTAAATTGTCTCTGAAAATTCTAATATTCTATCACTTCCATTTTTTGACATATCTGAGATGGGATGCATCCCACAATCCAGAACAAGTCATAGTTTGGGAACATTTTGTTTTTCTTTGTCAGTGGCATATAAAATCATGGTGCATCCTGCATTTTATTACATCTTAACTTGTTGAAATGTGGTACTCATGCCAGAGTCTTCCCTTTCCAGAAATTGCACAGCCATTGTAGTCATCAAATCTTACAGATTCCACCTCTGTAAAGACACTTGTATATACCTTACCTATTCCTTACCATCTCTACTGCCACCAGCTGCTACTGTAGACAATTTCAACAGCTTCATTCTGTTTTCTTTGTTCCAAAGCTTATCCTCTCCCACTAGTGTCTACCCCTCAACCAGGCATATCTTTCAAAAAACACATTTACTTGTGTTACTTCCTTCAAAATAGAGTCTAAACTTAATAGAATGGCATACAAGGCCTTTTGAAGTCCTTGTCTCCACCAACTGCTTAAGCTTGTTTCCCTGCCTTTTCCGTTCTTTCACTTGGCTAACTTCCAGCTTATTTGATCAATCTAAGACACTACCAATAGTAAGTCACACCTTTATTTTATGGAACATTAAGAAAGAAAGGATGTCTCTCAATCAAATAGTGACATGTTGCCTTGGGCCAGGCTACCCAGAAAAAAGCCTCTGAGATGTGCATGCAGAAGATTGACTAGGAACATTTCCAGGACAACAGCTACAAGTGAATGGGGGCAGTAAGGTGGAACAGATAAGGGAGCCAAACTGCAAAGGAGCACTGAATGTGGGGTACAG
Organism: Noctilio leporinus; assembly: GCA_004026585.1. NCBI lineage: Eukaryota > Metazoa > Chordata > Mammalia > Chiroptera > Noctilionidae > Noctilio > Noctilio leporinus. Next base: position 49,968 of record PVIW01007269.1, on the reverse strand, counting down.
CCTTGGGGGAGGCAGCTCCCTCCAACAGTAGCCAAATCCCAGAAAGTGAGGTCCAGCTAAGAGCCGCCCTCTACAAACACCCTAAGGGATGGACTTGAAAAGTGCATCTGAGAAACATCTATTTCATTCCCTACAAATGCCACCCATTGTGATGTTGGTTCTGATATCACACATGCCAGAATACGAAAAGTATATACATCTTCAAATCAGTTAACTATGGCATATGTATAATCAATTTCTTTTCTGCTTAAATCATTCAGACTTAGGGGTAGGAGTTCATTATATACCCTGGATATTAACCCCTGATGGAATATAGAATTTCAAATTGTATCATAAATTTTTAAACTTTATACTTTCCAGCTGCCTGAACAACTCCACAAATAGCTGTGAACACTCTGCAGAAGCAACCAAGTAATCGATGTGGAAAGGCTGGTCCCTGCTACAAGTTCCCCTTTTTGCCCTCTCTTGACTGTGACCTAATGGCCTTCAAACACACCAATTAAATCCTTTTGTTCCTTTTCCTTGTGCACTCTATCTTATCTCCCAATACAGGCACTTGTGCCTTTCAGCCCACCACCTGCTGGTTGAATTGGTTTCCTTGGCATTCCCCACTACCCATCTTACTCTGCATGGCATGGAGTGCCCCCATCTCTAGGACCTATAAGTAAGTATAATAAACTTAATTTTATTGCACCTCCCCTGTGTGTTCTTTTGTGGTTGAACCTGGCTGGTCATTTTATGAAAAAATACAAAGCACATATACTTTCTCTCATTCCATAAGGAGCATTTTTACTTTGTTGATAGTGTCCTTTGGTGCACAAAAGTTTTTAGGTTTAACATAGTCACATTTGTCTATTTTTGCTTTTGTTTCTTGTACTTTTGCTGTTATACCCAAAACATCATTTTCAAATGCAGTGTCATAGAGATTTTTCTCTAGGTTTTTTTCTAGGAGCCTTATAATTTAAGTTCTTACCTTTAGATTTTTAACCTATTTTGAGTTGATATTTTTGTATTACATAAGAAAAGGGTCCAACTATGTTCTTTTGCATGTGGATACCCAGTTTTCCCACCACCACTTGTTGAAGAGACAATCTTTTCCCCCATTGAGCCATCTTGTCACCCTTGTTGAAGATCTTTTGACCATACCATACCCACAAGTATTTATTTCTGGGCTTTCCGTCTTGTTCCATGGATCTATTTATCTGTCTTTATGTCAGTGCCACACTGATTTGATTACTGTGGCTTTGTAATAAGCTTTGAAAGCAAGGAGCATGAGTCCTCTTTGTTCTTTTCCAAAATTTTGGATGCTCATGGTCCCCTTAGATTCCATATGAATCTTAGAATATTTTTTTATTTCTGCAAAAATACCATTGGGATTTTGAGAAGCACACCTACTTTTATGCTTGTTGCAGTTATGATTCTTATGGGATATATAAGTTTAGCAACCAATTGGTTTATGACTCAGAAGACACTGAAGATGTAATAGGTCATCTTTCATAGTATTCCTGATTCCCAAGATGCTTCAGATAATTGTTGTTGTTTTTTTAAATTTTATTTTATTGTTGTTGTATTACATCCATCCCCTTTTTGCTCCCCTCTGTCCTCTTTCCCACCCACCCATTTAATCATTGCTTTTGAAACTAGCAGGGATAAAGATAACACCCAATGTAAAAGGAGCTTCTATGTGGTTGACACTTTTCTTGCTTCTCTACTCATCCATAAAGTTTATACCTAGTATTTTAAAAATAAAAATCAAGCCCTGGCTGGTAGCACAGTGGATAAGCTGCTGGCCTGCAAACCCAAAGGTTGCAGGTTCGATTCCCCAGCCAGGGCACATAACAAGGTTGCAAACCAGGTCTCCAGTCAGGTCTGTGGCTGGAGGCAGGTGAAAAGCAACCATACACTGATGTCTCTCTCCCTCTCTGCCTCTCTCTCTTCACCTCTTTCTAAAAATAATTAAATAAAATCTTTTAAAAAATAAAAAATTTTAAAAAATCATCTGGCTTGATTCCCTTCAAAGAGAAAAGATAAGATTTTCTTAATTCAGAGGGAAATCACACTTTATGAGACAAAGGGGAGGCTATTCACCCTACTCCTTCCCTCTGCCCAGCAGGTCCCACTTATAGCTTGGCAAGGTAGCTCAGAGCCAGGCAGCCAATTTGCCCAGATCTTTCCCCAGCCCCACCAGCCCCACCACCACGTGCTCCCACCTCGCCATATGCAGGTGGGATAACAAAGATACAGAGCTAACCAGTAAGGTACTCCAGACCAGATACATTCCACTGGGATGCAAAATCCTATAGCACACATCATAGACTTATTCCCAATAAATTTCAGGCACAAGTTTTTTTCTACTGGACATATTTCCAAATATTTCTAGACAGTATATCAAGCACTATGAAGAAGTCATATGCCAGGGTATTTCCCCTACTTTTGAAACTTTATGAGTCTCTACAGTGCTAGAAGTTGGAATAAAAATTGTTCAGGAGGTTCTTTTTCTAGGTAAATATGGTCATGAGGCTTAATTGTCATTGACAAACTTATTTGTACTCCATTTTATGTCAGCATCCAGAAGCTGGTTGTTAACTATGGCATCTTTATCTCCACAACCACCTGTACTAGTACCAAGAGTGCTTATTTAAAATTCATGTTTCTAAGATGTACTTCATACCTAGTGAGGTCTGAGGATTCAGCCCAAGAATCTGCATTACATACAAGCTTCCCAGGATATTCTTAGGCATATGAGCAATTTGAGAAACACTGGACTAAAGCAAATACAAGTTTCACCCAAAGAAATTCAACTAAGAAAATTATTTTTGTATAGTTTCCAACATACATAGATATTCATCCACATGTAGGTCATTTTACAAGTTTAACGTATGTTCAGTCTCCATTACACCCTCATATCCTTCTTCCTGTTTAAATCTTTTAAAGTGGACACCTTATTATTTTTTTAAATATGAACGGAAAGTATATGTTCATCTGTGTCACTTTCTCTTTAAGATTGAATAAAATTTCCAATGCTATTGTATATAATGATTCTCATACTTGGGAAATTCTTTACACTAGCTGTTAAAACCATTAAGACGTTGTCTTCAATTTAATCTTTAAGGTTGACCAGCCAGCATTGAGTCACTGTAATCTTCTAGGTCAGACAGGAAAAGAATTGACGTCATTACAAAACACCACTACGTAAGTGTCTTTGAGAAAATGGCAGCCAAGTGTACACAGTTGGGTAATGTGATGGGCATTGGTCCCTGAGCAGGTGAGCCAGAGGGCCTGGCACCTGGTATTGCTTTCCTCATGACACTCTTGTGTGAGCTATTGAGAATCCATGACACACTTTCTCTGACATAACACATCTCAAGGAGATATCAAGATGTTTCCTCTCTCAAGCAAATCAACCAGCTTATTAGGAATGATAATTTGGCACATACTATGCTCAAGGGACAAATGTAATAAGGGATGTTTCATACAAAGGGGCTTCCACCGTGAGCCAGCAATGTTGATCTGCAGCTAAAAACAGAGATGCTTAAAAATAAACCTTCAACTTCTCACCCTGAACAAAGATGTTTTCCAGAAAGCTACACAATCTAAACAGCCTGAGAGCTAGCCAGCTCCTTTCTCCAGCTTTTACTTTTTAAAATAGAAAAAATGAAAAGGCAATCAGCTGACCTAGTTGGTTTAGCTCACTAATCTGTAACACTAACTGCCCCAAAGAAATCTATAATACAAACATACACAAACTCTCTTTTTGGCTTGTCTTTAACTTTCAGAAGCCAAGTTATTTTTAGTCATTAATCTGATACCCTAAATTAATATGAGTACTTCCATGCCAGAAGTTAGCATTAGTGTTAAGTTAATTATGTGGAGATATGCCAAGACACCTTGGTTCTAATCACACATTTAGTCTCTCTCCCTCCCTTTCCCTGTCTTTCCCAGCCTTCCCCAAAGGGAGGAAAAACTTGAGATGATTATCTGAGGATAAAGAGGTAGATGGCCATATTAGTTTATATTGTCCGGGGCTTGGGATGGTGTGTACCAGCAAATACAGGAACCAACCGTATCACAGAAGGGTCAAACATTGAAGACAAGGCAAATCGAAAGTTCATTCAAATCAAAATTAAATTTTTAAAAATCATGGAGTATCCAGAAACATTGTATCCATTGCCTGCTTCATTCTGGCCCCAGGGTCCTGATCAGTAAGGCAGGAAGATGTGAGTCCACGCCTATGAGGTGAGTCTAACCCAGCCTTTCACCCTAGTGAATAATTGCACAGAGAGGATTATAGTTAAAGACAAAAAGATTGCATTCCCTCAGAACCCATAAGATCCCACTTGGAAGGAAGGGTGGAGGAGGTCAGACACTGAACGGTGCCTTACCCACTGTGCCACCAGCCAGGCTTTCTTCTCTTTTTTTAAATTATAGCCAATTGAGTCAAATATACTGAACATTCTAGTCACAGGAATGAGGAAACAAGGCTTGCTCAGGCTCTCTGCCTCTAGAAAGTGTGTGACCAGGCACCCTGACACACCTCTGTATGCCACTGAGCTCCTTCTGGCCTGGATCTCTTCCATTCATTCCCTGGAGTAGGAGGCAAGATAGTTCCTTTTTTCTCTCCCCCAGCCCTAAATTCACACCCTTATACTCATGCACAGTATAAAAGCACTCACCCAACTCTCACTCTCTCCCCATCCTCACTGTGGGCCTCTGACCAGATTTCAGGGAATGGAAGGAAGGGAGAGAACGACCACTGACCCCCTCTTGCATGTCAACAAAATGTAAATACTGGCAACTGCTCAATGTCATATTTACAATAGAGAACAAGGGAAGTTCCCCAGATTTTTAACTTGGAGGGAACTCCATACCACACCAGTCAGCTCTAGTAGAAATCTGAGCACTGTCTGAGCTGGGGTGAGAAGGAGAAAAGGCAGGAAGTCGACATAAGAATTAAGGAAAACAGGAGGTTGGGACATCCCAAGGAAATGTCCAGTTCAAAACAAAGGTTCTTACCAGTATTGGGAGAACTATTGAAATAATCTTTTCCCAGAAAGAGAGAACCACAGTCCATGTGTCAGATTTCTAGGAATGTGACTATTGAAAGCCAAAGTCTAAAAGACAATTTCTTCATTCTTGCATTCAGAGTAGGTTTGTTCATACTTTTCTTTGTTCTGTCCCAGTAAATATTTACTGAGCATCTACTAAGCATCCAGGACTGTGCTTTGTACTGATTGTAGTGGTGTCTGTGACTGACTTTAATTACTTCAGTCTAACCAGGGTGAAAGTGTGGGTGTACCAGCAAGTTTTAGCTCTAATTTGCCCACGTCATATAAATGCATGTTCCAGGAATGGTTGGCTTGCTACACATCCTAGACATGGCACAGAGGCATTTCCTCAACCTTCTGCCATGCAAATCCCAATCAGCACAAAACATTTGCTCCTTAGCAGCCTATCAAAATGGGTATTTATTGCCAACACCAGTGACTTACTAATTATAAGGAATGTCAGAAGTAGACTCTTACTGATGAAAATATTCAAGACAAGAGAAATGGTGTAAAAGGTTTAAACTTTTGGTTTGCGATGATAAAAAAAAGTTCTGGAGATGGTTGGTGGTTGTACAACATTGTGAATACACTTAATGCTGCTGATCTACATACTTAAAAGTTGTTACAGTGGTAAGTTTTACGTTATGCACATTATCACACACAAAAAAAATATTTTTAAGGTTTACATACTGCCCATCTTTGCATGAATAGGTGAGGCTTATCACCAGCATCCTTAGATTGATCTCCAAGGCTTGATCCCTACTGGGTCTGCTTGTCACCCTTACTTTGGGAGGATTTCTGATTTCTTAGTGCCAACCAGAGGGTTCCAAATTAGGCCTGTGGGGCAGAAGTCAACTAGCTTTTGCAGTGAATGCAGACAGTAAATATTTTAGGCTTTGTGGTGCATAGAGTGTCTGTTGCAACTACTCAACATTGTCATTGTATCAGGAAAGCAATCACAGACAAGGCCAAAGTGAATGACTGTGATTGTATGCCAATAAAAATTTACTTGCAAAAAAAAAAAATTGGCCCAGTACTTAGTTTGTTGTCCCCTTCTCTAGGTCACTAGAATGTTGTGTCCTGTAATTTTTGTCCTATATAATCTGTAACCTACGCTCCGTTGGGAGATTCAGGCTTTTGCGCATAAGATTCCCATTCTCTTGGGTGGTGCCATTCATAATACAATAGCTAATATTTCTCCACTGCATTCTCAGTGTCTAATGTTTGGCTCTGCTAGTAGTAGGTGGATGAATTCTTTCTGTTCTGCAACATTACCTCAGCCTTGTAGTTCCAGCTGGGCCATATTGTATTATTCTATTAAGCTATTGCTTGGAATTACTAGTATTTTGCTTAGAAATTTACTAATCAAGTATTCCTATGGTTTTGTTTTTGTGTGCTCCCCTTCCCTGATCTTTGCTCATCATTTCAAGTTTTTGTACCTTTATTATAAGTCAGTTTTAGTCATTTATATTTCCCAGGCGATCACCCATTTCATCTAGGTTTACAAATTTATTGACATAAAGTTGTACATAGTGTATTAGTCTGCCAGAGCTGTCATAACAAAATACCACAGCTAGGTGGCTTAAACAACAGAAACATACATAATTTTCTCACTATTCTGGAGGCTAGAAGGCCAAAATGGAGGTGTTCTCTGATTGCCTCTCTCTAGCTCCTAGTATTTGCAGGCAATCATTTGAATTTCTTGGCTTGTAAACACATCACTTTCATTTTTGTGTCCATGTCCATCTGATGTTCCATGTGTACGTGTGTGCACATGTGCCCAAATTTCTTCTTTTAAAGATTTTATTTATTATTTTTAGAGAGAGGGAAAGGGAGGGAGGCAGAGAGGGAGAGAGACATCAATGTACGGTTGCCTTTCACTTGCCTCCAGCTAAGGAACTGGCTGGAGACCTGGCTTGCAACCTGGTTATGTGCCCTGGCTGGGCATCGAACCAGTGACCTTTGGGTTCACAGGCTGGCACCTGTCCATTTCTTCTTTTAAAGACAGCTTTGGCTGAATTTTAATATGTAAAGTACTTGTTCATTTGTAAATTTTTTTAATTTCAATTTTGATTTCTTTTCTAGCCCAAAGGTATTTTAGTAGTATACCGTGAAATCTCTTAGTGCCTGAGATTTTCTTTCTCTTAACTTGTTTTTATTGTTCATTTCTCTATTTGCTCTCTTTATTGCACTCAATTTATTGATTATTGCCTGCATGACTTCTACTGTGAGGGCAATAGTTTTCCATACGCAGTATGTCTGTTAGTTAAGTATGTTAATTATGATATTCTACTCCAATCTTTTTTCCTAGTGAGGCTTAATTGACATATAACACTATATTAGTTTTTGGCATACAGCATAATGCTTCAATATTTGTATAAATTGTGAAATGATCACCACAATAAATCTTGTAAATATCTGTCACCTTACATAGTCACAAAATTTTTTTCTTGAGCTGAGAAATTTTAAGACTTACTCTCTTAGCAACTTTCAAATATGCAATACTAAGTAAGTAAAGTGTTATTTACTTTAGTCACTCTGCTATACATTACATCCCCATGACTTATTTATTAGCCCTCCATAATCTTAATTATTTTCTGTCTAATTTACCTGTTAAGAAATATGTTAATACCTGGTTGGGTGGCTCACTTGGTTGGAACATTGCTCTGCACACCAAAAGGTTGCAGAATCAATTCTAAGTCAGAACATGTACCTGTATTGTGGGTTCATTTCCCTGGTCTGGGATCATATGGGAAGCAACCAAGCAATGTTTTCCTCTCATATCCTCCCTCCCCACTTCCTCTCTCTCTCTCTCAAATCAAATCCAAATCCAAATCCAAATCCTTGGATGAGGATTTAAAAAAAGAAATATGTTGATCTCTCACAATAATTACGGTTGTGGCCATTCTCTTCATATTCCTAGCCATTTTAACTTTTCATTTCCCAATTTAATGTGGCTGAGCACATAAAGATTCAAGATATTAAACAGATTCTTGGTCAACTGTGCCTTTGATCATTGTCATCAGAGGCCTGATGGCCCACTGAGCTGATGCCTGGGTCCATGTGCAGTTCTACCACCAATACTGTGCGCCAGGGGCAGGTCCCTCACTTCTCTGGGAATCAGTACCTCGAGTCTGAAACGGAGATCATAGTGACTATCAGCACACAGGGAGATCGGGAGGCTAGTTTCTGGTACATGATGATGACAATGGCTATGATCCACAAGTTAAGAAAGGTTCTTATTTACTTAATGGCTGAAAACAAACCAAAAGAAGAGTAATATTTTGTGACAAGAAAATTATATACAATCAAAATTTCAGTGTTCATTAAGTTTTAATGGAAGAGGAGAGGGAAGATGGCAGCCAAGTAGATGGAAGCTGAGTCCACTTGCTCTTGCCCCCAACTTGGGTACTTAGCTGAAAAATAAACTGACCATTCAATATTATATTCCAGATGTAAGCTTGAAATCCAAGGAGTATAAAAGGTGTTTCACAACAAGCAGTAAGGAGATTTTATAGGTTGAAGGGGAGGTACTCCGGGCATGCCCCTGCAGCCGTGAAGAATCTGGTCAGAAATCACAGCTCTGTGGCTCCCTCTCCTCTCAGGGCAGAGAACCCCCAGACTTAGGCCTGGAGTGACTTAATATACCAAGTTGGGGAGATCCAAGCTACATACATGCATAGTGAGCAGCACACCCATAGCTGCAATGGCGAACACCAACTAAGAGAGTGCCAGAGAGAAGGATTCTGTCTATGCCTGCATTGGGCAGAGACAGGCTGCAGCAAGCCATGACTTTGACAGACTTGGCTTTTTGGAGAGGTGGTGTGTGAGGAAAGCTGTATTGTGACTCAGTGCTGCAGTGGGAGTGCCTGGAGAGGCTTTATAAAAGAGGACCTGAGGCATGCTGGGCAGGGACCCCATGCACAGCTGCCCTGCCAGCAAGGGGAAAGAATTGAGGGCATGGTTTGCTCCCACTGAGTGCAGCTGGGCAGAGAAATCAGAAAGGTATAAAGCGAGGGGATTTCTCAGCCCCAGCACAGCACAGCTAGCAGGCTGGAGGCTGCACAGAATGGAGAGTTTGGGACTCTGCTACAAGGGCAGTGGGCTAGGAATGGAATGGGTGGGACTGGAGCCCCTGAGATTATTTATAGCCAGACAGAGATGTCTTCCCAAGCACCTGAGCTTATTCACAGCCAGACAGAGCTTCATTTCTAGGTGGGGATTGAGCCTCCAGGAAAAAAAAAAAAAATTGAACCCAGCGCCCAACTCCTGCAGGATCACAAGCAGGACAGGCTCAAGAACCCCCTCAGAGTGTATACTCACTAGAGAAAGACAGGAAGAGGAACACCTAAAGGCCCATTTTGAACTTCTCTCAAAGAGACATAATACACTGGTTCCTAGGGCCCTGTTTCACTGAGGCCAGCGAAGCAGGGGAATCAGAAATTGGTGCAGCAAGGGGGAATCAGGGTGCCACCCAGCTTTGGCTAGCACAAAGAGCTGCCCTCAGCACCAAGCAGGAAAGAGCTGACCCCCTTATACAGATTGGTTCCTCACTTGAAACAGATAGCTAACTCAGCAGAAACCATACATTATTGGAAATAAGCTGGGACAGATCAAGGCAGGTGGTGCAAGGGCAGGGGAAACACACCCACAGTTTTCCCAGAAGACTGAACTGTGCCTCCCAGAGGATACTGGGCCCCACCCTCCTGATTGCAATAGAAGCCCCTTCTAGAGGCAGGTGAAGTTGATCGATATAGATGATGCTGCCAGAAACTGGAGGACCCATCCTGGGACCTTGAGCTGATTAAAAAACAAACAAACAAAAAGAAAAAAACAGAGGTGGATCCAAAAAGAGAAGTCAGAAGGCAAATGCCAAACCTTGGTGAGACAAATTTCACCTCATTCCTCTTCAGAATTTGCATTTTTTGGTTTGTTTTGCATAGCTTTTAAGACTTCTTCTTTTGCTTCAATTGTATTCCAATTAATTCACTATTCTTTGTCTTTTACTCCTTATTATTGTATTTAGATTTTTATATTATTTTTATTTTATTTTTACTTTAAATCTCACATTGTACCCTTCCTTTATTCCATTTTTCCTTCTTGCCGTCCTTTCTTATATTTGTTGTATATCTTATTTTCCTCCTCACTATTCCTTGTCCCTATTCTTTACTCTTACTTTTTCTCCTTCCTATGTCCCTCTCAAAATCATTCTTTCCTTTCTTTCTTTTTTCCCTTTCTTTTTAATATTTGCTCTACTTATTTATACATTCACTGGTTGATTTTTTAATATATTTTATGGATTATGCTGTTACACTTGTCCCAAATTCTTTTCTCTTTGCTCCCCTCCACTGAACCCCTCTGTTCCCTCCCAAGGCCCACCCCATTTTAGTTCCTGTCCATAGGTTGTATAGATAAGTTCCTTGATTTCACCCTTCTCTCTATTATTCTTAACTTTCCCCTGTCTATCTTGCATCCACCAACTATGTTTTCTAATCCCTGCACCATTTCCCCATTCCCCCTACCCAGCTGATAACCCTCACAATGACCCCCCATACCTATGTTTCTGGTCCTATTCTGGTTGCTTGCTTGGTTGGTTTTGTGTTTTCCTTCTTCTTTTTCATTTTTCAGCCTCTGTTGTTGATAGTTGTGCCTTTTTTGTAATTTTAATGTTCATATTTTTATCTTCTTTCTCTTACATAAGTCCCTTTGACATTTCATATAATAGGAGCTTGGTAGTAATGAACTCCTTTAACTTTATCTTGTCTGGGAAGCACTTTATCTGCCCTTCCTTTCTGAATGATAGTTTTGTTGGATAGAGCAATCTTGGTTGTAGGTCTTTGCTTTTCATCACTTTGAATACTTCTTGCCAGGCCCTTCTTGTTTGAAAAGTTTCTTTTGAGAAATCACCTGATAGTCTTATAGAAACCCTTTTCTAGGTTCCTCTTCTTTTCTTTTGTTACTTTTAAGATTCTCTCTTTATCTTTAACCTTTGGCATTTTAACTATGATGTGCCTTGGTGTGGTTCAATTTGGATCTAGCTTGTTCAGGATGCTCTATGCTTCCTGGACTTGTATCTTATTTTCTTTGCCAAATTTGGGAAGTTTTCCTTTGTTGTTTTTTTCACACAAGTTTTTAGTTTCTTGCCCTTTCTCTTCCCCTGTAATTCCTATGATTTGGATGTTGGCACATTTAAAGTCATCCCAGAGGTTTCTAATCCTCTCCTCATTTTTTTCTCAATTCTTGTTTCCACTTTCTGTGGTTGTTGACTGTTTATTTCTTCCTTATGTTCCAAATCATTTATTTGAACTCCATTTTTCTCTTCCCTTCGCTGTTGGTTTTGTGTGTATTTTCCTTTGTTTCATTTGGCTTAGCCTTCACTTTTTCCCTTATGTGTCTACAGTACTCAAGTGTATCTGTCAAACCTGTGAGCATCTTTATTACCAGTGTTTTAAACTGTGCATCTGTCAGGCTGGCAATCTGTTTGTCTGTCAGGCTGGCTACTCCTTTGATGCTTAGTTTGGCCACAGGGACCTTGATTAGTGTCCTTTTGTTGAGTCATATTTCTTTGTCTCCACATCCTGGCAGGCTCTGGTGTGCTGGTTCTTAGGTAGAGCTGTCACACCTGTTAGTTGTAAGGGGCGGAACCTTAGATACTTGTCAGTGCCGGGTGACCCATTTTATCAGGTAGTGATTGACGCGGTATGGCAGGGGGGATTATGCCTCTTGCTTAGCACCTGCCCCTTTTTCAAGTGCCTCTCCCATTTCCAGTAAGGGGCTAGCTCCTCTTTAGTTCCATGGTTCCCAGAGTGGGTGAGTTTGTGGATGTTTCAGGACCTTGGGGGCCTCTAAACAAATGAACTCTTCCCAATAGTTCCTCTGCCCCAACTACCCTTGGTTTTTATGGTCATAAAAAGCAATGTGGCTTTTTATTTTTCTCCCCCAATGCTGGAACGGTGAGCCGGGCAATCTGGTCTGGTGCTGGGAGCAATCAATAGGTGCCCCTACTGTGCTTTCTCTTCACCAGCTGACCTCTGCTGCTCTCCTGCTTGTGTCACCAACTCACTCAGCTGTTCCACCAAGTGTGCTGGCAATCCACTTGCCTAACTGCTTCCTTTGGTTTTGTCCCTTATACTTGTCTGGATAAGTCTTTCTTCTATCTTTTCTTTGTTAGACTTAGGTGCATTTCTACATTCAGGAATTTCTGGATGTCTCTAAATTTGAGATAGATGTATTGCTTCTGGTTATGGCAAGAGAAACAGTGTGTCTGTGCCTTCATCTTGGATCTCCCTCTAACATTCTTATTTTCTTTACACCTTTATATATTGTGGCTTGCTTGGCATGGATATTATGGTTATTGCTGCTCTTCTTCAACTGTAGTTTTATTTGTTCACGCTTTTTAAAATTTCAAATCAAATTGATTACTCTCCTTATTTATTACTCCATTTTGTCTTTCTCTTATGAAACTGGATTCTATTCCTTACTCTATTTCTTTTCCTTCTATCCTCTCAAAATCATTTTTCCTTACTGTAGACATCTCACATGATCTTTATGCTTTCATATAATATTCTTATTCTCTTTCCATCTTTGTTGATCTTTGCTCAGCTGTCATTGTTATTGACCCTGTTGTGGTCTTTCTGCAATTTTGTTCCCTTTGGTTCACTACTTTCAAATTTTTACTTCAAACCTCATATTATACTCTTCCCTTTTCTTACTCCATTTTGCCATCACCATTCCCAGTTTTACTTATATTTTGAATTTTACCTTATCCCTTTCTTCACCTTGTTTCTATTCTTTACTCTTATTATTTTTCCTCCCTCTTCCCACTCAAAATGATCTTTCACTCCTTTAGTCACCTCATATTCCCTCTTTCCTATCTTATAATATTCTTAATTTCTCTCCACCTTTATTAACCTTTGTTTAATTGCTGTTGATATCACTGCTGTGTTAGGGGGATATTTTTTATTGGCATGGGTTTGGTTTTCTGGGTAGTAACCATAAAAGGATGCTCAAAGAACTCAGTGAGAGCTACAAGGAACTTAGTGGGAACTACAGCAGCATGAAAAAGGACATAGAAACTATTAATAAGAACCAGGAGGAAATGAAGAATATAATATCTGAAATGAAAAATATACTAGAAAGAATTAAAATCATGATAGATGGAGCAGAGGACCAAATCAGCCAGGTAGAAGACAAGGTATAAAGAAATACCTAGTCAGGGCAACAAAACAAAAAATGCTCAAAAAGAACAAGGTTAGTTTAAGGGAGCTTCAGGGCAACATGAAATGTAAAAGCATTCATATCATAGGAATATCAGAAGGAGAAGAAAAGGAGCAAGGGATAGAAAACTTGTTTGGAAAAGTAATGACAGAATACTTCCCTAACTTGGTGAGGGAAAGTCACAAGTCACACAAGTCCAGGAAGCACAGAAGGTATCAAACAAGATCAACCCAAAGAGGCCTCCTCTAAGACACATCATAATTAAAATGTCAGATGTTAAAGACAAAGAATCTTAAAGGCAGCAATGGAGAAACAGCTAGTAATGTACAAAAGAGCGCTGATAAGGCTATCAGATGAGTTTGCAATAGAAATACTACAGCCAGAAGGAACTGGTACAAAATATTCCAAATAATAAAAAGCAAGGACCAACAACCAACATTACTCTATCCATCAAGGTTTTCATTTGCAATGAAAGCAAAATAAAAAGCTTCCCAGACAAAAGAAGGCTAAAAGAGTACATCTTCACCAAATCAGCACTGCCAGAGATGGTAAAGGACTGATATAAAAAGAAGAGAGAGACAGAGAAAAAGAAAGAAAGAGAGAAGAAAGGAACACAGGCATGCTAAAAGTGGCAATGAATAGTACCTATCAATAATAACTTAAACATAAATGGATTAAATGCTCCAATCAAATGACATAGGGTAGCTGAATAAATAAGAAAACGCTATCCACATATATGCTGCCTTCAAGAGACCCACCTCAGAACAAAAGATCTACACAGGTTGAGAGTGAAAGAATGGAAAAAACATTCCAAGCAAATTGACACAAAAAGAAGGATATAAGTAGCATTACTTATATCAGAGAAAATAGACTTCAAAATAAAGACAATTATAGGAGACAAAGTAGGTCACTACATAATACTTGAGGGAATAAACCAACAGGATGATATAATCCTTGTGAGCATATATGCACCCAACATAGAAGCACATAAATATATAAAGAAAATCTTGGAGGTCTTCAAGAAAGATAATGACAATGCAGTCATCGTAGGGGATTTTAACACCCCATTGTCAATAATGGATAGTTCTTCCAAACAGAATCAACAAGGATATTGGGGCACTGAATGGCACTCTAGATGAAATGGGCTTAATTGATGTATATAGAACTTTCACCCCCCAAAAAGAAAAATATGTATTCTTTTCAAATTTTCTTGGAACATTTTCAAAGATAGATCACATAGTAGGACACAAGAAAGCCTCTACACATTCAAGAAAGTTGAAATCATATCAAGCATGTGCTGAGATCACAATGACTTGAAACTAGGAACCAACCTCAAGAAAAAAAAGGAATAAAACCCAAAACATTAAAATACATGGAAACTGAATAATATGTTGTCAAATAATGAATGGCTCAATGATAAAATTTAAGGAAGAAATCTGAAAGTATCTGAAAATAAATAAAAATGAACACACAACAGTACAAAACCTGTGGAGCACAGCAAAGGCAGTCCTAAGAGGAAAAGTCAGAGCAATACAGGTTTTCTGAAAGAAGATAGAAAAATATCAAAATAAACAACCTAATTTTACATCTATAAGAACTAGAGGAACAACAACAAACAAAGCCTGGAACCAACAGAAAGAAAGATAATTAAGATCAGAGCAGAATTAAATGACACAGAGACTAAAAGAACAATACAAAGGATCAATAAATCCAGGAGTTGGTTCTTTGAAAAGATAAACAAATTTGAAAAAACTTTAACCAGACTCATCAAGAAAAAGAGAGGACTCAAATAAATAAAATCAGAAATAAAAGAGAAGTTACAACCAATATCACAGATATACAAAGGATAATAAGAAATTACTATGAACTAAATGCCAAGAAATTTAATAACCTGGGTGACAAACAATTCAATTTAAAAATGAGCCTTCAGTGGATGACTAGATAAAAAACTTTGGTATGTTTACACAATGGAGTACTATGCAGCAGAAAGAAAGAAGGAACTCCTACAATCTGGGATGGAGCTAGAGAGTATCATGCTTAATCAAATAAGCTAGGCAACAAAAGATGAATACCATAGGATCTCACTTAATATAGGAGACTAATGAACAAAACAAACAGATGAACAGAATGGAACTAGAGACATGGTCAAAAAAAAGGAGCAGAATGATGGTGACTAGGGGTAAGTGGGAGAGGGAGGAAAGTCAGAGAAAGGTTTAGTCAAGAAGCTAATGTGATGGACCCATGGACATGGACAACAAGATGGGGATTGGCTGTAGGAGAGGGGGTAAGATGTGTGGGGTAGGGGAGAGCAATGGAGAAAACTAAAACAATTGTAATACAACAATAATAAATAAAATCTTTTAAAAAGAAAAGAATGGAAAAATAACCTGAACAGATACTTTTTTAAGGAGGATGTCCAGATGGCCCAAAGAGATATGAAAAGAAGCTCAACATCACTAATCATCAGAGAGACGCAAATTAAAGCCACATGAGATATAACCTGTCAGAATGGCTCTCACTAATAAATCAACAAACAACAAGTGCTGGCAAGGATTTGGAGAAGAGGGAACCCTCATGCACTGTTGGTGGGAATACAGAATGGGCAGCTACTGTGGAAAACAGTATGGAATTTGCTCAAAAAACTAAAAATAGAACTGCCTTTTGATCTGGTAATCCCATTCCTGGGAATATACCTTGAGAACCTTTAAACAGCAATTCAAAAGAACTTAATTGTTTGAAGAACTATCTGCAATGGTCAAGTGCTGGAAACAGCCTAAGTGCCCATCAGTAAATGAGTGGATCAAAAAACTGTGGTACATTAACATGTAGCAGAAAGAAGGAAGGAACTCTTACCTTTTGTAACAGTATGGATGGAAGTGGAGAATATTATGTTTAGTGAAATAAGTCAGGCAGTGAAAGATAAATACCATATGATCTCAGCTACAAGAGGAATCTATGAACAAAAGAAGCTAACAAACAGAATCAGAGGCATGGA
This sequence comes from Noctilio leporinus, assembly GCA_004026585.1. Classification (NCBI taxonomy): domain Eukaryota; kingdom Metazoa; phylum Chordata; class Mammalia; order Chiroptera; family Noctilionidae; genus Noctilio; species Noctilio leporinus. The sequence goes on along the minus strand of PVIW01007269.1, from coordinate 33,711 downwards.
AACATGGAACAAATTGACAGCGAGCAGAGGGGAGGGGAGAGGGGGATAATGGTAGAAAGAAGGGGAAGGGACTAGTCAAAGAACATGTGTGAATTACCCATGGACATAGACAACAGTGTGGGATGGACTGTGGGAGTTGGGGGGGTAGGTAATAGGGGGAAATTGGGATAACTAATAGAATAACAATAAAAAATATTTTAAAAACTAAGGTGGGGATTGGCTGTAGGAGAAAGGATGGGGTGGATGGGGGCAGGAGAGAGCAATGAGGGAAAAAATGGGACAACTATAATATGACAACAATAAATTAATTTTTTAAATGACACAAAAGTTTTAGTGAAACAGTCAGTACTATTTCTCTATGCATTGTCTATGTATGCTTTCACATTACAGTGGTAGGGTTGAGCAGGTACAAGACAGACTACATGACCCAAAAAGCCTAAAATATTTAATGTCTGGTTCTTTATAGAAAAAGCTTGCTAACTTCTGCTTCAAGCCATTCACCCCACTCAATATACCTTCCAGATTTTATGACCACATTACTTTTCTGCGTACAAGTGAATACATATGAACTTTTTAGCATGGTATAAATAGTTCTTCACGATCTAGTTCCAGTCTGTTACTTTGCCCTCTTTTTCCTTTTCATTTCTAATGGTCACATGATAAAATGACACAAAAATTCTCATCATGACCAAAAGTTATCAATCACATTTATCAACGTTTGTTTAACAGTTTCTTTTGCCTAGAATTGTTTTTCTCTCTTCTGAATCTGAAAACCCATACACATTCTTAAAAACCCAACTTACTTTTATTGAGGTAAATTTTACACACAATAAAATGTGTGTAAATAATGGAATAAATAACTATTCAATTTAATTAAGTTTTGTGAATGTACACCTGTTACCAGTACCCAAATCAAATATAGAATATTTCACATCAATACAGAAAGTTCCTTCTTCTTCCACTGATCAAAACTCTCCCACAGGCAACCGCCATTCTCATCATTTTTCATTGCCATCCAATATTCCAGTGTATGATTAAACTACTGTATGTGTAATCCCTCTCTTGTTGATAGCCATCTGTGTTATTTCTAGTTTGGAGCTATTTGTGAATGAAGGTGATATGAACATTGTTGCATTTCTTTTGGGGGGATATAGGTTTTTCTTTCAGTTCTTAGGAATTTCTGGTCCCTCAGCTATGTGTGTTTTTAACTTTATAAAGAAAGCCAAGAGGTTTTTCATAGTGGATGTATCATTTTACAATGTGACCAGCAATGTATGATTCAGTTGCTCTTCATCCTTGGCAATATTTGATATTTTCAATCTTAATGGGAATGAAGCATACCCCATTATTATTTTAATTTGCATTTCTCTGATAACTAGTGAGTCTTAGCACATTTTCTTGAGCTACTGTCTATTTGTATATCTTCTATTATGACAAGTCATTCATGTCTTTTGCCCATTTTTTCACCTGAGTTGTTCTTCATATTGTTGATCTACAAGATTTTTATACATTCTAAAGTCCTGCAAACATTTTTCTCAGATTGTGGCTTCCCTTTCCATTTTCTTAGTGTCATCTGATGAGCAAATGTTTTTAGCAGTTTTTATTCTTTTTTTGATCTGTCTCTACTTATGCCAATACCATACTGTCTTAATTACTGTAGCTTTATATTACATTTTTTGTTCTTTTTCAAGATTGTTTTGCCTATTCCACATGCTTGTATTTTTATAAACATTTTTGAATCATCTTACCAAGTTTTTTTAAAAAAATTAAATCAAAAGCCTGGTAGATTATATTGAATCTATAAAGCAATTTGGGGATAATTAGCATGTTAATTAAATTGAATCTTCCAATCTAAAATATGGTATATCTACTCAGTTTTATCTTCATTAATGTCTCTGCAATGCTGCTTTCATTTGCAGTATAAAGTATAAATTAAAATTTAATTGTTCTATTTTTATTATTAGCACATAGAAATACATTTTATATTGACTTTATAGCTATGACTCTGCTAAATTTATTAATTAGTCCTAACAGTTATTTTGTGGATTCTTTGGGATTTTCTATACAATTATGTCAAGGACCCAGTAACAATGTCATCTTTTAAATCTTCCTTATCACTCTCAGACAGAATTTGTTACCCACCTGTGAAATCCCACAGTGCTGTGTTAGTATCAGTGCCTTCATTATGGCCCTCATTATCTATATTGTAATCACCTGTTTACCTGCTGTGCTTTCAGTGAGAAAATGTCATTTCATTTTGTGTTCCCACTTCCTGGGGCACAAAGCCTATTTGTGTGATGAGTGAATGAATGAATATAAATTCGTTCATCAATAATCCTATACATTCTAAAATGTATGGGATTACTTAGTCCAAATATTCTGTGTCCTATAGTACACATGCTATGTATCTCACTTTGAAAAACAGTGGATCAGGCAAGGAAGAAGAGCAGTTTAGACAAGAACCTAGTATAAAGGAACCATGGACATGGACAACAGGGGGGATTGACTTTAGGGGGAATGGGTGAGTGGGGAGGGGGACAGAGGGGAGCAAAAAAGGGGATGGATGTAATACAACAACAATAAAATTTATTAAAAAATAAAAGTGGATCACGAAGCTAGATGCTCTGCCTAATAAGAGCACATAAGTAAAGTAAAGGTGATTAGAAGGTAGAAGGTGGGAATGTTTCACATTCTGTATGTATATTGTTAAGATGACTTAAGTCTGTTACATGTATGGTCTCCTACCCAAATTTCATACCTCTTCCTTCCTTCCTCTCTCAAAAACAGTTAGAACAAGATAATCATATATTCTAAACAGAAGCTGGGACCTTCTTAGAGGGAGAAAGTGCCAAATCAGGAGAGGCAGCATAGGTGAAATAAAAGAACCCTTGGCTTTAACAATATAGGATGTTGGAGCAACTACTTTCTAAATGTCTGCATTCTCATACCTAACACCTGAGTTTGGGACCAGGTGATCTTAAGGACTGAAATTATCCTTATGCTTATGTCTTGGACAGAAAAATCTTACATGTTGCTAAGTCTTACATATTGTTTATTACTCAATACTATTTGCACTCTCATCATTGCACAGTCAACAAGTTAACTCTTTATTTATCAAACATTCTATGTATCCTTACAATGTAAGTTCACTGTTTTTTAGTGAGCATGTACCCTCTAATGACAAGGCAAATGAAAGCCAATTTGTACCCTTTTAGGACATAAAAGCATTAGTTGGTGTAATAAATACTTCCTATTTCCATCCAAAGAGAATGCGTCCACTTTCCCTCCTTGCAGCAGGCCAAAAAAGATGAGTGTGAAGGTAATAACAAGTCTGGGCACCTGTGACATGTGTTTTTACACATTCTTCTCATTGCCCCACTTCCCTACACCTAGGATTTGTACCTTCACAGAGTTTTACCAGGACTCTTGTACCCTATATTTAACAAGCTATTATTCATTAAGTTTTTGATGAGAAGAGAAAAGAAAGACACCAAACTCTGTACCTGGAGATCCTTAACCAACTTTTCAAAGTTGTCAAACCTGATTACAAAGACAAAAGTCCTAGTTGAACATCTCCACTTTAAATCCATTTACAGCAACTGGACAGCCAATTCCAGAGTCGTAAGTTTAAAGTCACAGCTCTAAAATTCCTTGTGAGAACATGAATTTAGGGTTCCTAACTAGAGTTTTACCCTGTAACCAATTTAGAGAGTTGTACTTAACATTCTTTTAATAAAAATACATATTGGAGTGGATAAAGATAAACTTGACTTCAATGAAGCTTTTGTTTTACTGTGGGTGTGTGTGTTTCTATACTGGGTCATATATAAAATGTGTTCAACTGTGCATCACAGGCAAAAGGCTCACAAGCCTCTGTTTCTTTTCATTTAAAAGTAAAAAGCATTCTTCATTAAAGGGTAAGAGACATAACAATGGAAATACAGAACTTGATTTCTCCTAGAGAATAGATGGGGAAGATAAACCTTATTTTTAAAAAAATCGTTACTAGGAGAGCATTTTTCATAGTTACTGGGTAGTTAAACTTAAAACACAAGGAAAGCCACACTTAGTTTATTTCCCTGATAAGTTTCAGGTACTTCCCTCAAAGAATCCACTTTTTAATGCCTTCTTTGGTGAACCAGAGCTAAAAACTAAGATCTAAGAAATGCATATATATATATATATATATATATATATATATATATATATATATATTTGGCACCTATGGTATTCAGGAGTCAGATATTCAAATATTGGCTCTGTCATTTATAAACTGTGTGACCCAGCACAAGATGCTAACTTCTCTATGCCTCAGTTTCCACTGTAAAGTGAGGATAACTATGTTGCAAAGTTTAAATGAAAATAAATGTGAAAAGTGCTTAGAACAGTAAGCATCCTTAATTATTACCCAGGCTGGCACAGCCCTACCAGCCAGGGGACACACTAAAAGACTCCTCTCTGGTCTGATGAAGTTGCATTCCATTTAGAAAATATGAAGATGTGCTTCTATTAAACATAGTTGGGCAGCATGATGGTATAATGGAAAGAATTCAGCCTCTAGAGCCTAGACTTGGGCTTAAACTCTTATCAAATCCATTTACTCACTAAGTGACATTGAGTGATTTAATTAACATTTGAACTCATTTCCCTTTCTTTAAAATGAATATCTAATACTTGGAATGGAGGCAATGATAACACTTGTAAAGCATTATCTGGAACAGACTGACTCCTATCAATTTTCCCCTTTCCTCTTTATAACACAGGGAGAAGGAAAGGTAACTCTAGTTCCAGGCCCCCTCACTATGCATTTCAGAAGTCCTTGGTGATTACCTGAAAGTCAAGGCATTGCCCTTCTGGCCACCCCAAGGGATATAACACAAAATATCCCTGTGCAAACAACTATACCACAGTCCATAGAACAAATTGTCATTCCCACAGGAATTGTCTGTCCTATTATCACTGGAACCATGTTTCTTGATAAAATGATTTAAAATGTTAAAAATAAAAATTTTAGAGATTCTTAATTTGCCTTCTTACCAGGACTATTTTTTGTTATTAGATATTATCTTGTATTCTTTGTTCACATGCAGAGCTTGTTTCTCATAGTTTGTGTCAAGGACTAAACCACTTATATTCTACTTTATTATGTGACATCCTATAAAATAACTTCCAAACAGACTACCTTGTGAAAGTTTTATAATATTGATACAAGTATTATCCTCAGGTTTATTCTACAATAGGCCTCTTACTGGAAAAAAAAATCATTTTTCTCTTTACTAGATTATAGTCTTTGGAAAAATTACAAAGGTTTTGATGTTTTATATTCCTCATGTATTCCCCAATAAAAATGAGAATGATTCTTTGTTAACAAAGAGTAGATTCTTCACCTCATTCATCCAGGATTTGGTCTGGGGGCTGAATTGAGACTTGGGGAAATTGGGATATAAATACATTTAAACCTGCCCTAAGAAGCCATTCAGGCAATGCACTTATCTCATGTTAAAGTGGCCAGGAAAAGCAATGTGCATATTTCAGCGTTGGAATCCCATGACAAATCACATTGCAGTTCAAGAGATAAAAACCACCCTGGACTTGCTGGAAGTCTGGAGAAGTAGTGAAGGAATGGGGGAGGGAGAACAGGAAGAGAATAGGACAAGTAATCTGTTACACATACATTGTGTGCAGCAAGAGCAAACGGAAAGAGAGCTCAGTGTGCTTGAAGAGGTAGGACGTAAATCTGTCCTTCTGAATGGGTATTATGTCCTATCAAGTCTATTGTTCCATGGAGCCCAAGCCTAACAATATCCCATTGTGGCAAATGCAAAGGCCAGTTGGTTAAATCCCACTTTTCCAAGTTGCTTCCCTCATTTTCAGCCTCCAGGACTATACCCCTGAGGACCATTCTGCTCTACCTACTGGCTGCCCTGCTGGCTCTGTAAGTAAAAATAGTCTGATTGGAGGACACTTACAGTCTCCCAACCTTGATCTGACTTTTATTAAGTGTAAAGATTGTAGCATGTATTTGCAGAGAGACGACATGGGGAAAGGCTCTCTGAAATTGCCAACCCAAAACCTACTACAAATTTGTAAAGCCACCTTTGCAACTACAAGGATGCTTCACACAGATAGAAGATGCTCTTAAGTGTTTTATACAAATCAGTGGATGCTTTGATATTTTCATTTTAAAGGGAACTTAAAGACTGGCTTCAATTGCAAGAGACTGTTTGCTTGAAATAAACCTGGGGTGAGTATGAATACTAAGTAGATTTTTAAATCCCTGGGCTAAAACAAAAATATGGTCACAAAGTTTCCTTCCTGCACACAGACTTCTCAGTCACATAGAATTTTGGTATTGCCACAATTACTGGATAACCAGCCTACTGGGAGTGGTTGAAGAAGAGGTACTGGGGTCATGGAAAATTGCCTGGAAGTCATCTGCTTCATATTCAGTACCTCCTAGATGAAGAGGGTGATAACTTCTTATAAGGAGGTTTTACATTACTTGTTGGTTTCTGTGGAGCAGCATAAAAATGAAAACTCAAATGTTCCAAAGAAGGGAAAATGCTGCTGTTGCCAATGTGTTCTGTGGTCATGTTCTTTGCCTTTTCCTTCCTGTCTGGGTCAGAGGATCTTGGTACAGTTTGATGTTGGTACAAGACTCCAAGATAAGCATGCCTGCTAGGCATGAGAGTACACAGACAGAAAGAAAAGGCTGGGTCTTGGATCTCCTAGGCTGATTCCTTTGAAGATGGATGAGTTGCAGAGTCTAAAATATATTTCTGTTATATGGTCAAGGATCCTGTGAAGTATAACTAGAAGAAAAGCATCCCAGCCCTGATACTCCCCTTCCCTGGGTGACTGTGGGTTAATAGCTCAACCTCCTTGTTTTGTCCTTTCCTCTCTATATAAAATGGGGTGGTAACTGTCCTTTCTTCCTCCCTAGGATGCTGTTGAGGAACAAAGCACCCCAATGTCAGTGAAAGTGCTGCATAAAAATAAGTTACATGTATTTCGTGTTGACTAACAAACACGTAGGGAAGAATACTAGTTGCACTCCTGGCATGCATCTTTCCGGAGCCATTAGTAACAGATGAACCTCTTTTTAGCACACCCTCCCTCTTTTACACTGACTAGTTGAGAACTGCTTTTCCTGCTTGCAGAGGTTGTATTTCAACCCCTGTCCTCCACAGGGGTTGGGGAGTTGGGGTACCTACTGATAACTTACTCAGCCCAGCAGGAAGTCCATTGGGTCAAAGCTCTGTGGAAAAGGTGGAAATAAGCTAAGACCCATAGGGGACTTAATGGAAAACAAACCATAATATGTATTTCTTCTGTTAAGACCAGTTGATTAATCTCAATTTTGGATAAACAAGATTTAGGTAGCATTTTCTAAATCATGCTATGATCCTCCTAATTAAAATGTCATCTTTTTCTGTGTCTAGCTCTGTTACATATTTTTAAGATTCTTTGGGTCCCAGTCCCCTGACTTACTAAAGCATTATCTTTTTTCCTACCCAACTATAGAAGAATAGATTCTATTCACCAGCCTCAGTAAATACTTGGGTGGTATGTGTGACTGAATGTCACACACAACCTTTCTCATGATATAATAGGGATAATAAGTTCTTATAATCCTTTCGTGTGATTTATTCATGCCCTGTTTTTCTGTCTGTGAAATGAGACATTTGGATAAGATGATCCCATCTGGTTCAAAAATGGAGTAAACAATATCTTTTTATTACAGGGATTTTCTCTTCTGCTGCTGCCCCATGCACTTTTCCCCCTGTCTGCAGGGCTTAGTAAATATTCAACCCATCTACAGGGGCTAAAGTTGGGCGGAGAGGGACTTCATGGATTCCTTGGGTTCACTCCACCCTCGCTCACCTTCCCAATATTTACTGATGGGAAAACTCAAGATTTCACTGAGCAGGTCAGCCACCGTGTGGGGATTGACTCTTATGAAACAAAATCTGTGCCATGCTTTGGGAATACAAAATAAGTGAGAGCCTATCTTTTAAGTGTTTTTCCATCTTAGTGGAGGAGAGGGTCAGAGAAACAGAACTGTAATATAATGAGGTCAGTGCTCTGCAGAGCACATGCTCAGGTAGGAGGAACATAGACAGGGCACTATAGAAGGAACCTGTAACCAGTCAATTGGATGGCACATCAGTACACAGATCTCCCAGCAGTGTGGGTTCAGATTTGTGGCTAGGTCATACCAAACAAAGTAAATTGTGAAGTAGCTATTATGCTACTTTCTAAACATTCTAATATAATTAGATTTCATTCTGTTCAAGGTGAGAGACCAGTGGCCAGAGATCCTGGTCTCCATTAACCTTCACACAATGGGGCTGATAAAGCCCTCTCTTCAAACAATGTCTTGGTGATCACTTTATCAGATGTAATTACATTTTCTAATCTTACAGTGATTTTCTTATGGGTACTGAGGGACTCAGGTTAAGGATCTTCCCAAAGGTTATCTGTTTAGATTCTGTGCAGTTTAAGGTGGCAGGTCTAAGCTTTATTAAGCATTGTCTTAGCTCTACAGGTGGTGTCACAACAAAGAAATGCCCTAAACCTAGACAGACTGACCCCCAGAGTTGGGGCCTTTTAATCAACACCTATCTCTGAACAATGTCATCACTACACCAACCATGTCCCTCCCTCCTGATTGTGGAGTCTGAAGCTGATGCAACCTCAAAGGCATTTGGTGAAATTCCAACTGAGGAGATGCCTAGTTTGTTCAGTGAGATCACCTAACTAACTATATTCACCTCACAGGTGAAGCTTGGATTACACACACAGAAGCTCATGTTTTCTAGACTCAAAGATTTCACATACTAGGAGGCTGCATTAAAACCTATCCTGGTTTGAGATTGTGTTAAAACCTCAGGTAGATAGATGTGTGACACAGTTTAGTTATGAGCTTGTCTTCATCCAGCACTTCTTGTTAGTGAATTGATTAAAGATGATAACAAAACAAAACAAAATAAAATGGGTGGATGAGTGGATGAGAATATACTATATACATATACATACACACACATATATATATATTCTATATATACATATACATGTATATGTATATATGTATATTCATCATTAACTTTAAAGATCTTTAAAGTTAATACTTTATTTTGACAAATTCCTTTCTTCTTGTGGAAATATTGTCCTAGTAGGTTTAGATGTTATTCAGCTCTGATTATGCTACTTGTTTAGTGCTGATTTAATCACAAACCCCTTTACCCACAATAAATATGGAGATATCACTATCCACCATACCTAAAGCCACAAGGTAAAAAAATTTCAGCATTTCTCTCTTTTTAAGTAAGAACCTTGAATATCTGGTTAAAAATTATTTTTTTAATCTTACAGGCCCATTCTTTGGAAATAACTGCAATACTTTCATTTCTAATGCACTAGTTCCTAGCTTTACACTGTCAGGGCTCATCCTTAACCTTTGTCCATTACTCAAGTTCTTCAGGGGGTAACCATTAAAATGTGATACAGCAACCCTCATTGGTGTGGCTCAGTGGATTGAGCACCGGCCTGCTAACCCAAGTGTTGATGGATCAATTCCCAGTCAGGGCACATACCCAGGTACAAGCCAGGTCTCCAGCCAGGTCCCCAGCTGGAGACAGGTGAAAGGCAACCATATATTGATGTTTCTTTCCTTTTCTTCCTCCCTCCCTTCCCCTCTCTTTAAAAATAATGAATAAAAAAATTTTTAATGTAATATTGCAAAGTTGTCCTTATGAAAAAGTTCTCCTGCATTTTTGTTCAAAACTTATCCTTTCAGAAGTGATAAATATTTCTGACATCCAATTAACTCAGGCACTGTAAGTTAGTAAGTGGTGAGAAGGGATGAATTAGTACCCAAGTCTGTTGTGACCAGAGAAGTCATGCCCAATGCAGTTTGAACACCTGGTGTCCTGGGGAAACATAGTTACCCAAAAAGGTAATCACAGTTCTGCCACTAAACAAGCTCTGTGACCAAGAGTCACTGAGTCTCTGTGTAGTTAGAAATTTATATTATGAGGGAATGTGGTAAACCTGTGATGTCACAGCTAGGCCTAAAATGCATATTCTGAGGATTATGTTGGTCAAGCACAGATAGTCCATTGTCATGCTGGGACTTAAACTGGACAGGAAGGCTTTCTTTCTTCCACCAACTTTAATTATGGGAACTATTAATCTAATCTAATCTATTTTTAATGATGCTATTAAAGATGATACTGCTGCCAGAAAATTTTGAAAAAATGAACCACTTTTGTTTTTAATTACATTTATTACCATGTACCAAGTAAGCTCTTTGAAAGAAATCACTGAATTAAATTTCATTTCAACCTTTGGGGTAGGAACTATTATCTTATTCATTTTTGAGATGAAGAAACTGAGGTACAGAGCAGTAAGGAATATTCTCAGGGTTATACACTAGGAAATAGTAGAGCTAGAATTAGAATGAGTCCAGACTGTATGTTCTTTACTATTATTTGTTGTATCTAAAACTCACAGTGATTTGAATTACATTTCATCTGTGAACAACAGGGATTACACAGAACAATCAGTGTGTTCCATTGGGTTGGGACTGGGGTTGACTTAAAATCTTCCTTTACTTACATGAACTGGGGTTTTTGTTTAAATTTTCTTTATAGTCCTCTAAGGTAAAATCTATAAGTTCTTTGTGGGTCAGAAAAACAAAATGTCAAAGATGCTTGTTGGGGAAGGGAGAGTATGAAATATAATTAGATGACTGAAGAAACTGATCAGTTTTAAGCTGTTTTGATCAACTTAATTGCCCTCTATTTGTTGTACTAATAGAATGGGGTGATCAAAGCCAATTTATGTTTCTATCTTTGGTGAGCAATCATTGTGATTAGCACAGTTTATAAAGATATTTTAACGACTCCACCCTGCCTCCATTCCTCTTACCCCCAGTGAAGCAAATCCATTCTAGAAGCCCAAGGTCTGTGATAAGCAGAGGTGGGAGAAAGGTATATGCAAGCAAGCAAGCTATGCAACAAATTTGTAGAGGACACTGAAGTTCATGAACGGAATGGCCTCTAAGCTCCCAAAAATATCTCATTTCCAATCTTCCTTTGTATTAGAGAACATGGTCTGAAACCACAGCCAGCCAGAATTAAAAGACAAAGCCCATTTTCCATGAGGAAGGGCCCTTCTCTAAGGAACACCCTTCCTCTCATATTCTTTCAAAATGATGATTTGCTGACCCCTTAAGTGTCAATGGAATCTCCCATTGACTGCCCTGCCCACCAGCTAACACTGATCTCTCCTATAGCCTCCTCTTGTAAGTGAGCTGTGGACAGGTAGCCAAAAGAAGTGGGTGGAACAGGGCATGTAGGCCAAGACAGCAGGCCAGGAGAGGAGGACACATTTGCGCAACTCACAAACACTGAACTGAGCTTAAGTTCTTCAATTTGGCTGCCTATTAGAATTAGTTGGAGATCTCACCCATTACAGGACAATAATGAACAAAACTAACAACAAGCAAAACAGAACCAAATATATGAATACAGTGAATAGGCCTTCAGTGATTAGGGGAAAGGGGATTGGGGGGAGGGGGGAGGAAGAGGCAAGGAAGGGGAGCAGTTTAGTCAAGAAACTAGTATGGAAGAACCATGGACATGGACAACAGGTGGAATTGACTTTGGGGGGAAGGGGTGGATGGGGATGGGGACAGAGGGGAGCAAAAAGGGGATGGATATAATACAACAACAATAAAATTAAAAAAAAAAAAAAAAAAGAATTAGTTGGAGAGTTTAGGAAAGTCCCCTGCTAATGCTGCACTCCAAACTAATGAACATGTTCTCTGGGGTCAGGACACAGAGATCTGTGATCTTGATGCAACAACATTTGAGAACTCATGTCCTGGATTGCAGAGAATGGGCCCAAAGAAAGGGGCTATTGTTGAAAAATATGTGGGACCTTCAATGAACTTTGGGGGGTTTTAATTGAATTTCTGGGGTGGTACTGATTAATAAAATTATATAGGTTTCAGGTACACAATTCTATACCACATCATCTGTACACTGTATTATGTATTTATTACCCCAAGTTCACCTTCCTTCCTTCCCCATTTTTCCCCCATACCCTCCCCTTCCACCCCAAACATCTCCCACCACCCCCAAAATTCACACACTGTTGTCTATACCCATGCGTGGGGTCGGGGTGGAGAGATTGAGGGAAAAAAAAGAGAAAAAAACTAATGGAACTTTCTGTTTTTTGATTATGAACGGAGTATGACCAGATGTTGCAGGTCAGTAAGAAATGGGAAGACAACAGTGAAGAGCTTCTGTGAAAGCCAGACTGGGGATGGTAGTGACTAGCCAAAGCGAATTCCAGATACCGTCAGGACCCAAAACACACAGAAGGTAGGGTTGAGACAGAGGAAGTCATATAGGAAGAGTCAAGGAATGGGGAAGGCTACGTGACCAAAGGGGATAAAGAATGAAGGGTCAATATGACTATCCAAAGAAACCTCAAAGGCCTCCCCTGCTACTTTTCAAAATGTGCCAGCAGGCATGCCAATGAGGCCAGTAGCTTTTATGCCTCTGTTCTGTGCCATCACCCTGGCCACAGGAGTCACTTGTTCTTCATAGTGGGGAGACAGAAGAGCAGGAGTTATCCAGTCTACCAATGACCACACCTATGTATTAAGGCCCTGACCTGCTTCCATCAGCATCACAAAAGTATCTATAAATTGACCATTTTCTCCAAACAGAAAACTGGAACATGTGAGCTGACTATGAATTTTTATAACACTTCAAGTATAATCTGAGAGACATCACTTGGATACCAAAATATTGAAGTTTCTAGTTCCTTTTTTACTTTTTATGTGCATATAAAGACAGGATGGAAATTTAAAATAGAACTATGCTAGAAAATCCTGGAAGTATAATCTTGATAATCATATATTGCATGTATTGTATACTTGGTAGAAAGTGATTTTGAAAATGTTCACAAAAATAAGGACATTAGCCCTGGCTGGTGGTTCAAGGGATAAGGCACCAGCTTGCAAACCCAAAGGTCGCTGGTTTGATTCCCAGCCAGGGCACATAACCAGGTTGCAAGCCAGGTCAATAGCTGGAGGCAGGTGAAAGGCAACCATATATTGATGTCTCTCTCCCTCTCTGCCTCTCTCCCTTCCCCTCTCTCTAAAAATAATAAATAAAATATTTTTAATATAAAAATAGATAAGAAATAAGGACATTAACACAAAAAGAGACAAACTTTCATGAGCATCAGCCTTCGAAAGTCATTCTCTAATCTACGCAAAGTTGTTTTCAGAGAGAAAGGAGAAACCAAGAAATAAAGGAATTTCCAGAACTAAGAACATAATAATAAAATTCTTTGATTATATCTAAAGAAAGTAAAGTACTTTGAATTAGGAAATAAAGCTATGAGAAAGAAACCCAGCTCCATGATTGCAAATTTAAGTATTAGGATTCAACACATTCTTAGATCAATTTCAGTTAAGGGTGCCAATAAGCTACCATTTGAACAAAGATTGCTGAGCAGAGCATAAGTTCCTAGCCTGGAAGTGCCCTCACACTGTCTGTGAGATCCCAGAAGCCCCTTTTTGCTGGCCCTTGATGCCACATCTGTCTAAAGAACCATTGATATAAGTGTTTCTCCATCCTTCTGCCCATTAGAATCACCTAGAAAGATTTAAAAACATACTAACATCCCTAGAAATTTCCAGAACTATTAAATTGAACTTTGGTAGTGGGTCTTTGGCATTGATATTTATTTAAAACTCCCCAACTGATTCTTCTTCATTGCCAGAGTTAAGAGTTACCTAGTGAACTAGATGATTTCTATGCTCTCTTTTTAAAAATTATATTTCTATTTCATGGGACACTTCTCCCTTAGATTTACACTCCAAAAAAGAAAATAGAATGGGTTTTTTTTGTTTTCAGCTTTTGTACATACACATGCAAAGCCACCACACATGAAGGTCAGGACCAACATTTTAAAGGAAGAAATGCTTTCAGACCTTAAGTATGATCTTTAATATCATAATGGTTTGGTTTGTTTTAAGGAGAAATTCTAAATCGCTTCTAAGAGGTATTTGGTGCTTTCAGGTGCCGAAGGGTCCTCAGGTGAGCACAATGACAAGGAAAATAGGGCAGTCTTTTGCCAGTCTGTGCAGTACCGTGAAGCCAGCACTCACTCACGTGGGAAACTGGCCCATGGTGGTGGTTCCTGCCTCTAACCTTTATGCCAGTGGAGTGAGCAGTTTCTCTAAATACAATGGAACCTCTGCCACTTTGAAGATAAGCTTGCACAGGCCACTTAAAACAATAATTCTGTACTTTCTTTCCTGTTTCTAGATTTATTTTAAGTATTAGTATAAAATGTCAGAACAGCTGATAGCAGCCAGATCAGTTTGTATAAAACTCAACTGCCTGTTTGTAGTATATTACAGCTAAATTTGACACAGGAAAGCACTTAATCATGCATGCTATCAGCACACCACACCCACCTTTGTGAGGACCCTTGGAGGCTGCGAGATTTATCACTGTGAACTTGAACTGGATGGACAGGCCCTAATGGATAATGCAGACTGCTTCTGAGAAGTTAGGGCTAAAAGTGTACCATCCACAATCCAACTGCCAAGAGAAAGGTCAGGAATGCAAGCCACCTCCCAGAAACGGCTCAAGGATATCCCACCTATGCCCTGACTTTTATCTCGAGATGTTGAAATTTTATGAATATAAATCTGATGACATTGTAAGAATCTTTCTATGCCCCATTTTACCTCCAAAAATGCCTTTTCTGGAGTCCCCTGAACCACGTTATTTTCTTCATGCCAACTGGTAAGTGGTACTGTTTAAAAAGAAAAGGCTAGCATTTGTGTGGCATTTTTGCTGTTAACCAGCTTTTTTTCCTTTGTATCATTTCATTGGTACCTGGGGGTTGCGGGGAAGAGGTCATCCTCTTCATTTTACATATTGGACATCAGAAGCCCTTAGATGTAAGCGAGCTAACCCGAGAGAAACTGTCCACAGGGGACCCCAATCCAGAAGTCCCATCCCTAATTTTTTTCTCTTAAATAGGAAGCATGAGGGCCATGTGATCTAGTGTTTGCATTTGAGCCCAAGTCAAGAAGTCTGGATCACACTCTTGGTTTCAGCATTCTATAGTGAATACGTGGCCTTACATAAATCAACTCTAACTTCCTCTACCTCTTAAACGTGGTGATTGTACCCTTGCACCCAAATGGGGATGCATATCTCAGAGGATTTGTATAGAATGGATAGGAAAGTATTTTCACTTTGTCATTAAATATTATAACTTGTAAATATCTATTTGGAATTATACTCTGGAGCCAGGCTGGCTGGGCACAGCTCACCTCTTCCGAGGCACTTAACTAAACTTCTTCCAGCCTCCATTTCCTCATCTATAAAGTAGCCATAGTACAAACTTACAGATGTTTTTTCTTTTTATCATGGATACTTTCAGACATATTTTTAAAGGCAGGAGGAATAGTAAAATGAACCACTATGATGCATCACCTAGTCCCAAACATTTTTTTTCTGAATTCCTTTCAACCAAATCCCAGGCATCAAGCCATCTAACCCTTCTGCCTAGTCAGGTTTTGCTTTTTCTACCACTACCACAATGTCTTTGTCACACCTAGCAAAATTAATAGTAATTCTTTCACATTGTCTAATACCTAGTCCATAGTCAGTTTCCCTGATTATCTCAAAGATATATTTTTTACAGTGGGTTTATTCACTCAGAATATGAATAAGGTCTAAATGTATCTTAAGCCACTTCCATTCAATGATAGTTTCTCTCCCCACCCCACCTCCATAACCTTTTTTTATTGTTGGAGAAACCATATCATTTATCCTGTAGAATGTTCCACAGTCTGGATTAGGTTGATTGCTTCCTTCTAGTGGTATTTAACATTTTCACCCTCCATTTTCCATATCTAATTGGTTTGATGCTAAGAATTACATGAGTTAATACCTATAAAACACTTAGCATGTATATTAATTTGCTGGGGCTGCTATAACAATGCATCATAACCCTGGCGGCTTAAACAACATAAATTTATTATATCACAGTCTGGAGCCAGAAGTCCATAATCAAGGTGTTGGCAGGGTTAGTTTCTTCTGGGGGCTCTGAGGGAAGGATTCATCCCAGGCCTCTCTTCTTGGTTTTAGATAGTCATCTTGTCCTTCTGTCTCTTTACATCCTCTTCTCTCTATTTGTATCTCTCTGTGTCCAAATCCTCCCTTTCTATAAGAATATTAGTTACATTGGATTAGAACCTACCCTAATGACCACATCTTAACAGTCACATCTGTAATGACCCTATTTCCAAAGAAGGTCACATGGTTGAGTTGCTGAGGGTTGGAACTCAACACATGAATTTTGTATGGACACAATTCAACCCATATCAGCACAATACCTGTTGCACTGTACAATTTCTATAAATATTAGCTAAATTGTCAATAATTCCATCATTAATGTGTTATATTATTACTCATTTAAGGATTATATGAGTTAACACATGTAGATCATTGAGCATAATACCTAGCATATAGTAAAATTTCTACAAAAATAAGCTCTGGTGGGTGGGGAGGGGGACGGAGGGGAGCAAAAAGGCGATGGATGTAATACAACAACAATAAAAAAAAATAATCTCTGAAGTTGTAACATGTTATAATGTTACTTATTTAGTAATTTTTACTAATTTAAATTCACAGGACTCAAAAAGAATGAGCCACAGGAGAACAGAAACAGCTCTGTCAACTGGGAGCTTAGAGGAAAAGAAGGCGCCTCAGTGGATACCAGACTAGCTTAGAGCCCCAGCTCAGGGAAGGTCAAGTCCTGCTTTCCTGTGTCCCCAGCTACACAACTCTCAGCAAGACACTTCTTCAGACTGAGGTTTCCTTTTCTCTAAAATAGTCAAACATTAGATATTCTCTAAGCCCCTTTTAACTCCTAAAATTCTAGCTTCTACTTGACTAGGAAAAAATTAAACAAAAGTATAGCTTTTATAAGGAAAAGGATCATGAAAGACACAGCAAGCAACTGCCATTCAAAATAGCAAGAAAGCTGTCAATATATTTGTAATATTTCCAAAACTTGACCAATTACTAGGTGACAAGCCATTCTTAAACTTCACTAGGAAAAATTATTTTAAGTAAAAGTAGTCAAGTTGATACATGTCAATCTTCTTTTATATGACTATCCTCTTCACTATGGTTTATCTTTAGAGTTTTTTTTTTTTTTCTAGTGCATGTACCTTTTTTATTTTCTTTTTACATGTGAACATTTTTTTTTTTCTCTCAGTATTGTTCATGGTTCTTTTATGTGTCTTAAGCCTCTAACCAATTATTTTCTTTGTCTTTCTTTTCCATTTTCTCATCATAAGCACTCTTTCCTCACTTGTTTTCTCTTTCATTACAATCCTTGGTGCATTTTATATTTTTTCTCTTGTTTCTTTTTCTTTTTTCTTTTTTTAAAAGAGATTTTATTTATTATTTTCAGAGAGAAGGGCAGGGAGAGAGACATCAATGTATGGTTGCCTTTCACCTGCCTCCAGCTATTGACCTGGCTGGAGACCTGGCTTGCAACCTGGTTGCTGGGAATCAAACCAGCAACCTTTGGGTTCACAGTCCACTGTGCCACAAGCCAGAGCTTGTTTCTTTTTTTTCTAATCTAGATAAAAAAAAAAAAAAATAGCCAAAATCATTAGGTACAATGATAGAATTATTTACAGCAGCTCAATGAGATTTCATCCCGAAACATCTCCGCTTACCTCTTTCAGACAAGAGCAGAAACACAGAAAGTTGGCTGACTGAGAATGAGGACACAAGAGCTCAGCATAGAACCACAGCTCTGCAGATGCTTCCACACGCACAAATGCCCTGCCTCACATCTGGCAAAAAATTGTTCATCCTCTGCTGGAACATTTCTGTCTGGGGAACAACTCTGCTAAAAAAGCTCAGCTAACAGGTGCATTAACTACCCAGGGAGAATGATAGAAATCCTGTTGCATAAGCCAGGAAAGAAACTAGCCTTTTATGAGAAGAGTGATAATACACTTTCAGATGATCAGAAAATATTGCTAATGGAAAAGAAAGCCTACAGTCTACCAAGGGTTCTTAACATCTTCACATTACCATTGCCATAGTGAGACGGGCTGAGGGCAGTTGCCCTGGGGATGTGGGCAGAAGAAGAGACACTGCGTCTCCAGCAGTGAAAGGAGCAGGGGCCACCCAGACCAGGGGATGGCATCTAGGGGACTAGGGACACTGGACCATTGCTATGGCATATTTGTTTTCTGTTCCCATCCATATACTGAGTAACCTTTTGATCTTGATTTAGCTTCCCTACTAGACTTTGCTCCTGAAGAGATAGTTTCCATCAGGAAAAAAAAAGTACATGGCTCTTTAGATATAGGAGGCTAACAATGAAGAAAGAATTAAATTAAGTCAGAGTTCCTAGAAGAGTGATATATCACATATGGAATAGGACAAGGTAGAATCTCTCAAAGCATTAGTAATCTTCAGGCATTCCCTCACCAACCACTCTCTCTCTTAATATCTTGTGGTAGGGGGTCTGTTAGAAGTAGTCTATAATTTCAGGGGCCATATTTTACTTCCATGTTCATTTAGTACTCTGTATTGAGTTTTCTCTATATGCAGAACACTAAGATGTAGAAAACATAAGACACAGCATACCACATATGTAGAGCAGGGAATATAAGACACAATATAAGTAACTAAAGGGGATGGATGTAATACAACAACAATAAAATTTTTTTAAAAAGTAACTAAAAAAGCACATGTATAGGTTATTTTATTATATATCACCTATGATGTTGTCATCTGCAAATAAGAGAAAATTCCAACTTCTAATTTGATTTAAATATTAAAATAAGCATAATATTTCACTTATCAAAAAGTGTAGAAATAAGGTGATTCTGGGGTTGTTACAAATAGTAACCTTAGGATATCATCTCAGATGTGGGTTCTTTCCATCCTTCCTCTCTACCTTCTGGGCATATTGGCCTTTGTCCTTGAGCTTATGCCCTCACAGACACAAGAGAGCAATAGTTCCAATCACTACCCATGGCACAACATTAAGTGAAAAAATAGGATCCAATGTTTTCATTTGTTTTTCTTTCATGTTTATGGTCAGAAACTCTTTCTTGAATCTGTCCCTCCCCTGCTTCCTTTATGTCTCAGTTATGAGAATTATGTCACATGACCTTGCTTACATCAGTCACTAGCAAGACAAATAATATAATACTAACTTGATGGCTTGAACTAATCAAGATTCAACACTCTGGACCTGGGGAGGGAGCCCTGAATACCAGACATCAAAACAAAATCTAGATTCATTTATCAAGGGGGAAAAATGGGGAAAGGGGACTGTTAGGTAGACAATCAACAGGATCTACTAAAACATGTGTATTGTCACTGGCATGTTTATGTAAAGCTGTTTATTTCAGCGCACAGATATTTAGACAGATTTAAACCTGGACAATAAAGTATCTGAGGGTTTTCCATTGCTTTTCAAGAGAAAAAAATGCTGTTTTCCTCTATAACTGAGGAGAGGATAAATACAACTACCGTCCATAATAGCACCCATCATGTGCCAAATACTGTGTGCAGCCACTGTGCTAAATATTCTAGGCTCATAGCTCTTTTAGTTCTTAACAAAATCATGCAAAATAATTGTCTTGGGCCCATTTACAAAAATTAAATAAAACACAAACTTTGCTTCAAGGAAGTTAAGTACCTTGCCAAAGTTACATAGCTAAGAAGTGACAGAGGTAAGAACCAGCCCAGTCCTATTTTGGGTCAAAGCCCCTTCTCTTCCAGTACATGACCTGTACTGGAAGACATCTCTACTGCATAATTTCTGAGACAAGCATGTGGGGAGCAGGGACTTCTAGGGTCTGTGTTTGACTGGGGGTGGGGAAGGAGAGTTTTATGCCCTCTCACAAGTAATATACTACTACAGAATATGGGGCTTAGGGTTGGGGTGAAAAGAAGCCCTAGAGAGCTTGTCCAGAGGGAGATGCTGGTATCTGAGGACTATCTGAGAATTGAGAGTTAGAATGGACAGGGACTTTCTTCTCTTTCTGCTCAGGAAAGGTGAATTCTCAGCACTACTGATTATAATGGAGAAATGGGGCTGACTTGTAAAACTATCTGACACATATCCCAAAAGAGGCAGATTATTTCATGGAAGTTTTTCTTATAAAACCTAGAACCTACTCTGTATTCATCCAAAGTATAAATCAAGGCTAATGACACAGTTTGTACTGCACTTGACAATGTACAAAATGTGTCCACATTGACCATCTCATCCAATGTCTGAGGTGTAGTCACTTCCCACTTAGGTGATGAAATTGAGCTTGTAGACCAGAGCTGCCCCAGAGAACTTTCCATAATGATGGAAATGTCTGTATCTTCCTGCCCAGTACTACTGATAGCCACATGTAGCAATTGAGCACATGAGAAGTGAACAGTATAACTAAAGAAATCAATTTTAGTTTATACTGATGGTAGTTTAATTTAAAGAGCCACATATAGCTAATGGCTCCAGTAGTGAATGGCACAGTTGTAAATACTGAGTGACTTATTCAACTTTAGTAAACTTAAACCCTCCATTTATGGTAACAGATTGCAACAAGAACTCTTTCTGGGTTCCTTGAGTAAGTCAACAACTTGATTTAAATGCTGAAAATTAAATTCCATTATGGAAACTTCTCAACCATGAATTTGATAAGGAGAAGGAACCAAAAACAGTCACAATAAACTTTCCCTTATGTCAATTAGTTCTGAATTTGTTGTGCATTAGGGGCAAAACATATTTTCCATCACCTGAGTGAAAGTTGTGGGTGCAAAAATGAGCTTCTGAACCTAGTAATACAGATAATTGCATAAGATGGCCTAGTCACTAAAGGAAATGGCCATCACTGTCCTTCACTTTCTAGGAGAAAAAAAAGAGCATGGAAGTCTCTCTAGTGATTCAATCCAATAACCATAAATTCTGGAAGGTTCTAGGCAGCAAACAAAAATTATCATCTGACACTACTCCTTCTTGTTAACATTGATTAGCCTCCTAGGGGGACTCAGGAAAAGCAGGAAAAAGAGTAAAGAAAGGGGGAGAAGAGGTTAAAGAATTATATGTCCCCAAAGAAAATATTTCTTCCATTTTGAGGGTATAACTACAGTCTTTTATTCATTTAAACAAATACTTCATCCTACAATAGATGAGGATAGTCATCTCACTCTTTGTAAGGCCTTAGGTACTATTTCTTTATCTGCACTCTTTGCCTACTAAGGGGTTTTGGAAATGGTTGGGAAAATCTGCCAATGACAACATCCACATCTCCTGCCCAACTGTGACCCTTAGGAAGCTTGGGTTGCCCTATTGCGTGAAGCTAAGGGATTCTCAGCATGTACATTCCTATCTTAACAGCCTGCCTTCAGATAGGTCCCTTCCTTCCTGCATAGATAGAAGTATAGGTTAGCCCAGCACGTGACCCTCACCTCCACCCCGGATTTAGTCAGAAACTTCATTTCATTATTAATAGCTGGGTGTGTTAATGTTTCCTGAATGACATGATAAGAACCACAGAATCAGAAGGAAACAAATCCATGACTCAGCACTTTTCCCTCTAGCTTGACAGCAGTGGAAGGTTCCTGTTTGACCTTAAGGATATCTGTGAGGACTGGGACTCCTGCCCAATGTCTGCTTGAAGATTTTGTATTGTGTAGGACAATGGTGTGCACCCATGAAAATTCAGAAAAATAGGAGGTAGTCTCTGTGTAATGCCACTCTCTAGCTCTCCAGCTACCTGAAGCTGATGAGCAGAACTGCCTCCTTAACTTCAGTCCAAAGCTAGTTTCTATTTCCTAATTTCTGATTAGGTTGCCAAAGGGAGGAAACCTAATGTCTACTGAGAATTGTGTTCAAGATTTTTATATCTCAGATTAGCCTCTTCAGCTCCCCATGTGATAATACTGACCTATTTTAGAAATGGGGAAGCTGAGGTTCAGAGACAAAGAGTAATTACCAAAGATCACAAAGCTCATTAGTGGGAGAACCAAAACCCAAACCCTGATTCTCATTCTTCTACCACCAGGCTGTCAATTCAGGCAGCAGGATGTGAATGGAAGCAGGGTACCCATTGTTATGAACTGAATTGTGTACCCCTAAGATTCATGTGTTGAAGTTCTAACCCTCAATGTGACTGTAGTTAGAGATATGGCTTTTAGAGAGGTAATTAAGGGTAAAGGGTATCACCAGGTTGGGGCTCTGATCCTATAGAACTGATACTCTTATATGAAGATGAAGACACTAGAGACCTTTCTGTCTTTCCATCCACATAGAGAAACCATGTGAAAACAGAGAAAGGACAGTCATCTACAAGCCAGGAAGATAGCCTCACCAGAATCCAACCCTGTGGGCACCTTGATCCCAGATTTTTAGCCTCTAAAACTGGAAGAAAATAAAGACACAGACTCTATGGCACTGTCCTTTGTAATGTTGGCCCCAGATGACTAGTATACGCAGTCTGGGTCATTAACAACTTTCTTTTCAAAACTCCTTCTTTAACACTCAAAAATAATGTCATGCCCCATACCCACATCCCACCTACCTGCCTCTGCCACAGGGCCACAGTGAGGGTGAGGTAGGTGAGGCAATTTCCCAGAACATAGAAAACACAGTAATTTCCCAAGGACACCAAAAAACTCAATAAATGGGATAAATAATATTATAACTAAACATTTTCTTCATGTTCACCACTTTATTGTAAAGGATTCCAATGAACAGACAGATGATGAAATATACAGGCTGAGGTCCAGACAAGTCCTGGACGCACAGCATAAAGACACATGGATACCATTAATGAAAATGACAGACTGGGAATGGACTTCAGAAACCATGCAGTGCCACCTTCTCCTTTTTAAGTTGGGCTAACTGAGGCTCCAGTCATTCAGCAAGTTAATACACAACTGGGCTTAAAACCCAATTTCCTAATCTGTCAAATAATGAACAGCCGATATTCATAAGGAGTTGACAGCATGCCAAGGGGTCAACCTTGTGAGGCAGGGATTCTGTTTTTTTTTTTTTCTTTAAGTATATTTTATTAATTATGCTGTTGCATAAATAATAAATAAATTGTCCCAATTTATTTTCCCTTTGCTCCTCTCTGCTCAATACCCACTTTTCTCCAACAACCTCAGTCCCCTTTAGTTCATGGCCATGGGCCATGCATGTAAGTTCTTTGGCTTCACCCTTTCCTATATTATTCTTAACTTCCCCCTGTCTATTTTGTACCTACCAAATATGCTACTTAATCCGTACACCTTTTCCCCATTTCTTCCCTTTCCCCCTACATGCTAATAACCCTCCCAATCATCCCCAAACCTATGATTCTGTTACTGTTCTGGTTGATTTGCTTAGTTTGTGTGTGTTTGTTTGTTTTAGCCTCTGCTGTTAATAGTTGTGAGTTTGCTGTCATTTTAATGTTCATAGTTTTTATCCTATTTTTCTTAAATAAGTCCCTTTAACATTTCATATAATAAGGGCTTAATGATGATGACTTTCTTCAGATTTACCTTGTCTGGGAAGCACTTTATCTGCCCTTCCATTCTAAATGATAGCTTTGCAGGATAGAGTAATCTTGGTTGTAGGTCCTTGCTTTTCATCACTTTGAATACTTCTTACCAGGCCCTTCTTGCCTGCAAAGTTTCTTTTGCAAAATCAGCTGATAGTCTTATAGGGACCCTTTTGTAGGTAACTCTCTTCTTTACTCTTTCTGCTTTTAAGGTTCTCTCTTTAACCTTTGGCATTTTAATTATAATGTGTTTTGATGTGGTCCTCTTTGGGTCTAGCTTGTTTGGGACTCTGTGCTTCCTGGACTTGTATGTCTATATCCTTTGCCAAATTTGGGAAGTTTTCCTTCATTATTTTTTCATATCAGTTTTCAATTTCTTGCTTTTTCTTCATCTTCTGGCACCCCTATAATTCAGATGTTAGCACATTTAAAGTTGTCTCAGAGGCTCATAGGCTCTTCTCATTTTTTCAATTCTCATTTCTTCATTCTGTACTGGTTGACTTCTTCCTCATGTTCCAAAGCATTGGTTTGAACCCCAGTTTCCTTCCCTTTACCATTGGTTTTGTGTGGATTTTCCTTCCTTTCACTTAGCTTAGTTCTCACTTCTTCCTTTTGCATTTGCCACACTCAAGCATTATCTGTCAAGTTTATAAGCATCTTATCACTGGTGTTTTGAACTCTGCATCTATTAAGTTAGCTATCTCTATGTCACTTTGTTCTCCCACTGGAACTTTGATATGGGCCATACTTCTCTGTCTCCTCAACTTGATTACCTCCTGTGTTTGCTTGTGTCTTAAGTAAAGCTGTCATGCCTATTACATTGTAAGGGGCTGGGCTTAAGGTATTTGTCAGTATGGGGAGACCCATTTCACCATGTTGTGGCCACTATATGTGGGGAGGGGTCTGAGAGGGAACAATGCTTCTTGGTTAGCACTCACCCCTTTTCCAAGTACTTCTCCCACTTCCCATATGGGACTGGTGCCTCTCTAGCTGTTGCCCTGGTTGTGGTTCTCAGAGTGGGTGGTCTGCAAATGTTCTAGGACCATCTTGGCACTCTAAACAAATGGACTGGCAAGAAGGATCTGGCAAGAAGTATTCAAAGTTATGAAAAGCAAGGACCTACAACCAAGATTACTCTATCCTGCAAAGCTATCATTTAGAATGGAAGGGCAGATAAAGTGCTTCCCAGACAAGGTAAATCTGAAGAAAGTCATCATTAAGCCCTTATTATATGAAATGTTAAAAGGACTTATTTAAGAAAAATAGGATAAAAACTATGAACATTAAAATGACAGCAAACTCACAACTATTAACAGCAGAGGCTAAAACAAACAAACACACACAAACTAAGCAAATCAACCAGAACAGTAACAGAATCATAGGTTTGGGGATGATTGGGAGGGTTATTAACATGAAGGGGAAAAGGGGAAAAATGGGGAAAAGGTGTAGGGATTAAGTAGCATATTTGGTAGGTACAAAATAGACAGGAGGAAGTTAAGAATAATATAGGAAAGGGTGAAGCCAAAGAACTTACATGCATGGCCCATGGACATGAACAAATGAGACTGAAGTTGTTGGAGAAAAGTGGGTATTGAGCAGAGAGGAGCAAAGGGAAAATAAATTGGGACAAAGGCAACAGCATGATCAATAAAATATAGTTTAAAAACATTTATAACATTCTATAAGGAAGGTGTGCTTCTGTCTCACACACCCTCATTTATTCCATCAACAAAGTCTGTTGATTCTGTCTTTGAAACAGAGTCCAACTACCTCTTGACAAATCCATTCCTACCTCCCAGTCTCCTAATGGGCCTCTTAGCTTCCTCCTTTCCCTCTTCAGTCATTTCTCAATGTTGATGCCAGAAATAACCTATTAAATCATAAATCTGATCATACCACTTCTCTGGCCCAAACCTTTCATTGCTTCTCATTCTTACTCAGAGTAAAGTCAAATAAGTCAAATAATTGGCCCTGCAAAACCCCCTTCCCATTAGCTCTCTCACCTCATCTCTTCATCACAACTCTATATTTACTTATCTTGTTTGTTCATATCCCCCACTGACTGGCCAAACAACCATCAGAAAAATCTATTGAATGGGGAAAGCTAACTTTATTAGGCTTACTGCAGTGAGGAAGAAAGCTATCTTGACCGAATCTAAGTAGTACCTAAAAATGAGAAGCTAGAGCATTTGTAAAGGTTTGGGGCTTGGGCTAGATGATGTTAAGGGTAATTTTGCAAGGTGGGAAATTGGCTATAATTAGGAAATTTATAATATACCTGCTTGGGATTGGTGTGAAAACTGAGGTGAGGGTGTTGTAGGACTTGGTATATGAATTATTAGTCCTGATATATAAGCACATCAATTGAGAATTTTTTCTGTTTCATTTCTCACACAACTAGAACTTAAGCTCAATGAAGGTATAAATTTATCTGTTATGTTCATTTATATCCCATCTTACAGAAGAATGCCTGCAAGTTCAGAGTAGGTGTGAATAAATGTTGCACAAAAAAGTGAATGTTACTATTCTGATTTTTTAAATAAGGAAACTGAAACACAAATAACTTCCCTAGGTAACATAACTAGAGAAAGCCATATGAGATTTGAACTCAGGGTTATTTGATTCTAAAGCCAAACTCTTTCTCTTATGCCACCTGGATTATGGTAATTAATATTTATTGAGGCTCTGTGGTAAGTGCTTTTAATACATTTTATTTAACTCAATAATGCTACAATGGAGGTACCATTATTATTCCCCTTTTCAGGATGAGGAAACTAAAGCTTACAGAAATTAACTTACCCAAGTTCAAAAAGCTTGCCAATACAGAGATAATTCTCAAAGTTAGGTTACTGTGATTCAAAACACTAAGCTACACCCAAATTGAAAGCAATCCAAATGTGCATCAGCAGATTAATGGATAAGCAAAACTTAGTACATGTGTGTGTGTATATGTATGTATGTATGTATATGTATATGTGTATATATATACACATATATGTGTGTATATATGTATACATACACATATACACACACATATATGCATATATATATATATATATATATATATATATATATATACACACAATGGAATATTATTTACCCTTGAAATGAAATGAAATTCTGACACATACTACTCCATGTATGAACCTTGAAAACATATGACATGTGAAATAAGCCTGATACAAAAGAACAAATATTGTGTGATTCCATTTATACATGACACCTAGAATAGGCACATTTATAGAAAGATAAAGTAGAATGGTGTTTACCAGGAACTACCGGAAGAAGAGAATGGAGAGTTATTGGGTAACCGATACAGAGTTTCTTTTGGATATGATGAAAAAGTTCTGGAAATGGACAGCAGTGATGGTTTCACATCATGAATGTATCTAATGCCACAGAATTATACACCCAAAAGTGGTTGAAATGGTACATTTTATGTTATGTATAATTTCTCATAATAAAATAACATTTAAAATATTCTTTAGGTAAAAAAGGTGAAAGGATTAAGAAGTACAAATTGGTAGTTACAAAACAGTTGTACAGATAGAAAGTACAGCACAGGGAATATAGCTAATAATATTGTAATAATTATGTATGGTGCCAGGTGGTTACTAGGTGTACCAGGAAGATCACTTCATGAATTATAGAAACATCTAACCACTATGCTGTACACCCTAAACTAATATAAAATAATATTATTTGCCCTGGCTGGTGGCACAGTGGATAAGGTGCTAGCCTGTGAGCCCAAAGGTTGCTGGTTTGATTCCCCAACCAGGGCACATAACCAGGTTGCAAGCCAGGTCCCCAGCCAGGTCTCCAACTAGGTCCATAGCTAGAGGCAGGTGAAAAGCAATCATACATTGATGTCTCTCTCCCTCTCTGCATCTTTCCCTTCCCCTCTCTCTAAAAACAATAAATAAAATCTTTTAAAATAACTAAATAAATAAAAATAAAATAATATTAAATGTCAACTGTAATTGATAAATAAAATGTAAGAAAAAATAAAAAGGCTCTAAGAGAAAATTTTTTAGTCTTCAGCATAGGTCGCTTCCACGTTTCTCCTGAGTTAGCTATGGATCATTACCCAGTAGATTCCAGAGTCTTAGTTTTTTATTAAGGCTATTCTAACCTCAAAATACAGCCTTCCTGCAATCATCAATACCATTGAGCCTATTCATGCAATAAAAAATAAAAGAGATGAAAAAGGAAAACCACAGAAAAATGGAGAGGTAAAGGTAAACACATCATGTTGACTAAAGAAAGACCTTCTGCTACTTTGGAAAAGTTTAGGAAAATATCTTAAAAACTCAATAAGGATCAGGGTTTGTTTTTTTTTTTTTTTTTAATTATAAGAAAACATGATTTATTTCTTTTCTCTCCTGTTCTTGATTTATGGATTAATGGTGATTTACTACTCACACAAGAACTATGAAGAGTCTAAGATACTACCCTCAGACTCCTGAGTCAGTGACAAAAATTATTTTATCCTATATAGCAAACAGCATGAGCCTTAGCATGCTGGCTTCAATTTTTGTTCTCAGGTCCCATGGGATGAATGCAGATGAGCCCCAAT
Organism: Noctilio leporinus; assembly: GCA_004026585.1. Classification (NCBI taxonomy): domain Eukaryota; kingdom Metazoa; phylum Chordata; class Mammalia; order Chiroptera; family Noctilionidae; genus Noctilio; species Noctilio leporinus. Next base: position 5,509 of record PVIW01007269.1, on the reverse strand, counting down.
GGGTACCTACACACAGAATGAGTTGCATTAGAGTATAGAAAATGAACTTTGAGTTCAGGAAACCCAAATATTTTATAATGAGCAACAAGCATGCCTGACCTTTGCTCCAAAGGAAGACACTATCTATTGTCCAAAGACACGTGCTATACAAAAGCCTTGAAAAGACAGTCTGGAACAATCTTGCTGCAGAAGCAAGATTTTCAGAAACTAAGAGACCTATGGAGAGTTGTTGCTCCACAATATCCACCCCCACATTTCTATACTATCTTGGTTTCTGGTAAGTTTTCCATATGTACTCAGCTCTGTAACCCACTCCAATTTATCTGACCAACAGAGACAAGGGAAAAACCCATTTAATTTGTCTCATACTTAGTTAAGTCTACTACCTACAGAACTCCAAGAAGCAGGATAAGGCCAGCCTGCAGTACCAACTTCAACCATGCACTTTAGGGTCTTGTATCCACCAAGCTGAATAAATTCCACACCATCAGGGTCTATCCTAGAAATCTAAGTAATGGTCTCCTTAACTTTCTGTATTGCTTTTTAAATTTGGTCCAAAACGTTAATTCAGTTACAGAAGAAGAAAGTCTAGAGCAAGTATATTAACCATAACATCCCTGGCCAATGAGTTTAGACTTATCTAAATGGCTTTCGGGGATAAAGTCATATTATTGATCACTTCAGCTAAAATCAGAGGCAGATTCCATACCAACTTTTCTAATTGGATGCTTCCCATTATAGTAAAACTGCTCATAGGTTACACATAAATAACAAGCCAGTTATCCCTCTAGTATGTTCCCTTAAGAACCAAAGTAGCTGTTTTGGGAGAGAGCGCCACAGTCATCTGAGAGCCACATGATTTGCTAGTAGTATTCCTTAAATTCTTGAAGTTCTCCTTTGACCATCCCTAGGGATCAATTCCCCATGTTTTTGTGATAAAGTCAAATTAGCACCTGGCTTTCAGACCAGAAGTGCAATATTGAGAGTGGAAAGAGAGTTTACAATGACTGGGGCCATTCAGATGATATTTACATCATTGGAGTGTGTGTGAAAAGATTGACATGCCAATAACATGGCCCCCTGGCTAACAGGTAGATCTATGGGTCCCAGGTTCAACTTGAATATTTGAGTCCAATCCTTGTTTTTAGAATGACTGCCTAAAGGTCAGTCCACCCAACTTGTCCTGTTTGTACACGCCACTCACCAGCAGAGCAGTATTCATTCACCCCACAAAATAATGATGGTACAATGGCTATGGAAATGGGGATGGGGAAAACATCCAATAGTGCCACCGGTGTTTTGCATGAGATGCCCCTTCTCTGCTGTTCCTGATAGATTTCTCAGTAAGATTAAGGTAAATAAAGACTTAATCATTGCATTATCTGGATGGCAGACCCAGCAGCGCAAAGTCACTGCAACAGTGACTCAATTGCAACAGTACCAAGGAGCTACACAAAGCTATTTTACTTTTTGAGAAAGGCTTCAAAGAAAGATCATTAATGTCATTTGCTCCCCTATATCTCCTAAGGTCTAAGGTATTCCCTCCCCAAGTGCATGGTGGTTGCTCGCCCTCTACCACCACAAAATCTGTGTAACCCATTCTAGTACCTATAACTTCAGCTTTTTTCCAAATATTACCCTATGCACACCAAGACCTTTCTTTGGAGGGGTCAAGTACAAGAAGGACAAGGGCACTTTTTAAAAGTGTATAGAGAATACTGTATTGGTCTGCTGGGGCTGCCGTTAACAAAATATTATGAACAGAGTGGTTTATACAACAGACATCTATTTTCTCCAAGTTCTGGAAGCTGGGAAGTCCAAGATCAATATGCCAAAATTGGTTTCTGATGAGACCTCTCTTCCTGGTTTGCAGACAGCCATCTTCTCAATACATCTTTACATGATAATTCCTATGTTTATGGAGGGGTGGGGGAGAGGGAGAGACCTGGTATATTTCTTCTTAAAAGGATATTAGTCCTATTGAATTAGACCCCACCTTATAACCTTATTTAACCTTAATTTTCTCTCTAAAGGCTCTATTTTCAAATACATTCATTGGGGATTAGGGAGTGGAAGACACAACTCAGTCCATTACAATACTTATTCCCTCATTTTGGCCCCTATAGGAGAACTTGGTAAGCAGTTTACTCAACCATGTGATCATTATGTCAACCCAAGATGAAAGAAAGGAGCATCATGCCCATTTATCATAAGGCCACAATCCCAAATTTTCAAACTAGGTCTATATAACTATTGGGAGACAATTTTCCAGGGTCTCTCTACATACCTTGGGAGCAAAGAAACTGGCTTTCTTTGTTCTAGACTCTTCTTATCAGAATGTTTGTCTAGCCTACAGCCTTAGAAGATAAAAGCAATGTCTCCCTCCAGAACAAGGGGCAGCTATGTTAATTTTCCAGTGTAATAGCATTTTACTTCAGGGCAAAGATCAGGCAGGCTCATTTCCCACTGTTCAAGATTTGGGCTCCTTAAACTTGGGGTTTCTTTTCTGTATGCAACCAATTGCATGCACAAATTTCACCTGCCCCTCATCATATTCCCTATGGGAATGGGGCTTGTGAACTCTGGCTACTACTATTGCCTTGAGTGTCAAAGTCCTTTATCCTTGACCCAGAAGTCTTTGTCTTCTGCCAGGATCACTGAAATAATGGCAGACTAACTTATTAGTTTGCAAGTAGGAAAAACCCTTCACAGTTCTTGATAATTACCCCCATTTCTTTTGCCCTGATCATTACCCACAAAGCTGCTGAGAAAAGGTGTTCCTTTCTGGGGACTGCCAAATTCAGTGACCAAACTGTCGCACTAATATGTGTGGATCAGGATAAAGTGAAGGAGTAGAATCAGAAATTTTTTAAATTCAATGTTTGAGTAGGCTATTTCAATACTCAACAACACAGGATGACTGAATGGCGAAGGGTACAGAAACTCCATCAGATACTTGACATGTAGCACATTGTTGAGAGCCTTTTACAATAAGGCTTATGATTGTTGGAATGCAAATGGTCCAGAAAGTCAAACACAGGACACGGATCAGTTTCACAGGCCACAATGCTCTGGCAGGGGTTGACTATAGCAACAACATGAAAAAGTACCAACAGCAGCAAGGCACCACCAACAGCCCTGAGAGAGATCAAGGATCCAATATAGTCCACCTGCCAGGAGCAGTTAAGGGTAATGTCTCACATCATATGGCCTCCCATTTGGTGAGAAAAGGAAGGATGGAAAATTAAAGGCTGGGAGACTGCAGTGTCGTTCTAGAAAAGCTTCATTAAGGCTGACAGGGAGTTCTAGAGCCAAAGAACTCTATCGTAGGCACCCCAGGAACAGGCCTCAGAATCCCCAGTGTGCTCAGTCATTGGCTGGGAACCCCCATGAGCAGTATGTCCTCTGTGTGAATGGAGAGAAAGATAACAGAGCTCAGCAAATGCAGCTGTATGCAGCCACATACTTTGCAAGTAGAAAACATAAGAGGTACATTTTCATGGCTACTGTAAACAGCTATGATCAAGTTAAAAATTCCATAATAAATCATAAATCATATTAAAATAGACTAAGACTCTGGAATAGCAAAATGTTCATTTCATATATATATATATATATATATATATATATATATATGAAGAATAAGACTGTCGTATACACTGTCAATTTGTAGTATAGGTATAAATATTTATGCTTTTAAAAGACTATGAGAAACTAACACCATCTTTAAAGCTTTGGAGAGAAATATATACTAATATGTACATAAATTGTTCTATGTGTTAGATCATATTTTTTTTTCTCAATAACAAAAAACAGCTTAAGGTATTTCTTTTGGTCTTTTCTCTCTCTGAGACTCAGCCAAGTAGGAGGAAGGAGCAGAGGAAACACAGCTATCTCCCTCCTCTGGTGAGGGGCAAAAATGTGGATCATGGTGTGTATATGTAGCAGGCCTAGAAAGTGCAGCTACTCGTGTATTATGTCTTATTACCTACATACCTACATGTCAATTAATTTAAGGAGCCATTGAAATATAATTCACAGCCCTGGCCAGGTGGCTCAGTTGGTTGAAGTGTTGTCCAGTACACCATAAGGTTGCAAGTTCAATTCTCAATCAGGGCACATGCTTAGGTTGTGGATTTGATCCTCTGTCAGGGCATGTATGGGAGGAAACCAATCAATGTTTCTCTCTCACACTGATGTTTCCCCCCCTCCCTCCCTCCCTTCCTCTTTAAAATCAATAAAAATCCCTGGCTAGTGTGGCTCTGTGGATTGAGTACAGGCCTGCAAACCACAGGGTCACCAGTTTAATACCTGGCCAGGGCACATGCTTAGGTTGCAGGCCAAGTCCCTAAGTGGGGATACACGAGAGACAACCACACATTGATGTTTCTCTTCCTTTCTTTCTCCCTCCCTTCCCCTCTCTCTAAAAATAAATAAAGTCTTCAAAAATAAAAATAAAAGGGAGCAGTTTAGACAAGGTTCTTGGACAAGAACCTAGTATAAAGGAACCATGGACATGGACAACAGGTGGGACTGACTTTGTGGGGAATGGGTGGGTAGGGAGGGGGACAGAGGGGAGCAGAAAGGGGACAGATGTAATACAACAACAATAAAATTTTTTTAAAAATCAATAAACAGATCCCAAGTGAAGATTAAAAAAGAAAAAAGAAATATAATTTACATATCATAAGATTCACCTGCATAAAGTATATAATTCAATGGTTTTAGTATATATACAGCAATGTACACCCATCTCCATGATCTGAGTTTAGGATTGTCACATCATCCCAAACAAGAAATCATTAGCAGCCCTTCACCTATTCCCTCCTCCTCACCTGCAGTCCTAAAAAACCATTGATCTACTTTCTGTCTCCATAGAGTTGCCCATTCTGGATATTCCATATAAAGGGAATCATAAAATATATGATCTTTTGTACCTGATATTTTTCATTTAACACAATGTTTTCAAGGTTCATCCGTGGTACACATTTATCAGTATGTAATTATATTTTATAGTTGAATAACATTGTATAGCTTTTATTATGCTGTTTATCTATTCATTTATTAATGGATATTTGGGCTGTTTTCATGTTTGAAGGCATAATGAATAATGTTTTTATGAACATTTATGTACAAGTTTATGTGTAGGGACATAATTTTCTTTTTTTTTTTCTTTTTTCTTTTTTAATTTTATTGTTGTTGTATTACATCCATCCCCTTTTTGCTCCCCTCTGTACCCCTCCCCACCCACCCATTTCCCCCAAAGTCAATCCCACCTGTTGTCCATGTCCATGGTTCCTTTATACTAGATTCTTGTCTAAGCTGCTCCCCTTTCTTGCCTCTGCCTCCCCCCTCCCCCCAACCCCTTTCCCCCTGACCACTGAAGGCCTATTCATTGTATTCATATATTTGGTTCTGTTTTGCTTGTTGTTAGTTTTGCTCATTATTGTCCCATAATGGGTGAGATCATATGATATTTGTCCTTCACTGACTGGCTTATTTCACTAAG
>PVIW01007268.1:0-74972 GCA_004026585.1 Noctilio leporinus | reverse complement strand
CTAACTGATGTATACAGAGTCTTTTACCCCAAAGAAGCAAAATACACATTCTTTTCAAATGCACATGGATCATTCTCCAAGATAGACCACATGGTATGTCACAAGACAAGCCTCCACAAATACAGGAAAATTGAAATCATACAAAGTATCTTCTCAGATCACAATGGCTTGAAACTAGAAACCAAATTCAAGGGAAAAATCCAAAAATTCTCTAACTCATGGAGACGGAATAACATGCTTTTAAGCAATGAAGGGGTCAACAATGAGATCAAAGATGAAATCAAAAAGTTCCTGGTAACAAATGACAATGAACACACAACAGCCCAAAACCTATGGGATACAGCAATGGCAGTTCTCAGGGGGAAATTTATAGCAATACAGGCCTTCCAAAAAAGGTTACAAGAAGTTTATAAAAATGACCTAACCACAAAGCTGCAAGAACTAGAGGAGCAACAACAAACAAAGCCCAGAGCAAGTAGAAGGAAGGAAATCATCAAGATCAGAGCAGAACTAAATAACTCAGAGATTCAAAGTACAATTTGAAGAATCGACAGGACCAGGAGCTGGTTCTTGGAAAAAAGAAACAAAATTGACAAGCCCTTATCCTGAAAAGAAAAAGAGGACTGAAATAAACAGAATCAGAACTGAAAGAGGGGAAATCACAACTGATACCTCAGAAATACAAAAGATTGTAAGAAATTATTACAAACAACTCTATGAAAAAAATATGACAATCTGGATGAAATGGACACATTTCTGAAAAGGTATAATCTACCAAAGCTGAACCGAGAAGAAGCAGAAAGCCTGAATAGGCCAATAACAACTAATGAAAATAAAGAAGTAATCCAAAATCTCCCAAAGCACAAAAGCCCTGGACCAGATGGCTACACAGGTGTATTTTACCAAACATTTAAAGAAGAAGTAACTCCTATCCTCCTCAAACTATACCAAAAATTTCAGGAAGAGGAAAGACTCCCAAACTCTTTCTATGAGGCCAATATTATTCTAATCCGAAAACCTGGGCAAGATACAACTAAGAAAGAAAGCTACAGGCCAATATCTCTGATGAACATAGATGCTAAAATTCTCAACAAAATATTGGCCAATCGGATTCAGCAGTATATTACAAAGTCATACACCATGATCAAGTGGGCTTCATCCCAGGGATGGAGGGATGGTACAACATTCGAAAATCAATAAATGTAATACACCACGTCAACAAATTGAAAGATAAAAACCATATGATCATATCAATAGATGCTGAAAAAGCATTTGATAAAGTGCAGCAACCATTTATGATAAAAACCCTCAGCAAAATGGGAATAGAGGGAGCATACCTCAACATCATAAAGGCCACCTATGAGAAACCTGAAGCCAACATCATACTTAATGGACAAAAACTGAAATCTTTCCCCCTAAGATCAGGAACGAGACAAGGCTGTCCACTTTTTCCACTTCTATTCAACATTGTCTTGGAAGTTCTAGCTATAGCCATCAGAGAAGAAAAAGGAATCAAAGGTATCCAAATTAGAAAGGAGGAAGTCAAACTGTCATTATTTGCAGATGATATGATAGTGTACATACAAAACTTGTTTGGCTCCACCAAAAACTTACTCGACCTAATAAGCAAATTTAGCAAAATAGCTGGGTATAAAGTCAACATCCAGAAATCAAAAGCATTTTTGTATACCAATAATAAAACAACAGAAATAGAAGCGAAAAAACAAATCCCATTTACCATAGCAGCAAGAAAAATAAAGTACCTAGGAATCAACTTACCTAAGAAGATAAAGACCTGTACACAGAAAACTACAGAACAATGAAGAAAGAAATCAAGGAAGACACAAATAAATGGAAGCATATATCATTTTCGTGGATGGGAAGAATTAACATCATTAAAATGTCCATACTACCCAAAGCAATCTACATATTCAATGTAATCCCAATTAAAATACCAATGACAGAATTCACAGAAATAGAAAACATACTTCAAAAATTTATATGGAGCCAAAAACGCCCACAAATTGCCACAGCAATGTTGAGCAAGAAGAACAAGGTAGGAGGAATCACAATACCTGACTTCAAACAATACTACAAGGCTACTGTCATCAAAACAGCCTGGTACTGGCATAAGGATAGACATATAGATCAATGGAACAGAATAGAGAGCCCAGAAATTAACCCAGGACTCTGGTCTACTAATATTTGACAAAGGGGGAAGGAACATCAAATGGAGTAAAAACAGTTTCTTCAACAAATGGTGTTGGGAGAACTGGACAGCAACATGCAAAAAGATAAAACTAGACCACCAACTTACACCATACACCAAAATAAACTCAAGATGGATAAAGGATTTAAACATAAGCAGTGCCACCATAAAGGTCCTGGAGAAAAATATAGGTAGTAAACTTTTGGATATCCTTCACAAAAATATGTTTACTGATACTTCACCAAGGGCAAAGGAAATCAAAGAACGAATCAACAAATGGGACTATATCAAATTGAAAAGTTTCTGTTCAGCTTAAGAAAATATCAGCAAAATTCAAAGTGAACCAACTATATGGGAAAACATAATTGCCAATGATACTTCAGACAAGGGTCTGATCTCCAAAATATATAAAGAACTAATGCGACTCAACACCAGGGAGACAGACAGCCCAACTGAAAAATGGGCAAAGGACCTGAACAGACAACTCACTGAAGAAGACATACAAAGGGCCCAGAGGCATATGAAAGAATGCTCAACATCACTAGTCATCAGAGAGATGCAAATTAAAACTGCAATAAGATACCACCTCACACCTGTCATTATGACAATCATCAGCAAATCAACAAACAACAAGTGTTGGTGAGGATGTGGGGCAAAGGGAACCCTGGTGCACTGTTGGTGGGAATGTAGACTGGTGCAGCCACTGTGGAGAACAGTATGGGGTTTCTTTAAAAAACTAAAAATGGAACTGTCTTTTGATCCAGCAATTCCACTACTTGGACTATACCCAAAGAATCCTGAAACACCAATTCATAAGAACCTATGTACCCCTATGTTCATAGCTGCACTATTTACAATAGCCAAGTGCTGGAAACAGCCTAAGTGCCCATCAGTGGATGATTGGATCAAAAAACTTTGGTACATTTACACAATGGAATTCTATATAGCAGAAAGAAAGAAGGAACTTGTACCCTTTGCAACAACATGGATGGAACTGGAGAGTATTATGCTTAGTGAAATAAGTCAGTCAGTGAAGGACTAATATCATATGATCTCACCCATTACTGGACAATAATGAACAAAACTTACAACAAGCAAAACAGAATCAAGTATATGAATACAAGGAATAGGCCTTCAGTGGTCAGGGGAAAAGGGATTGGGGGAGGGAGAGTGGGGGGCAAAGGCAAGAAAGGGGAGCAGCTTAGACAAGAACCTAGTATAAAGGAACCATGGACATGGACAACAGGGGTGATTGACTTTGTGGGGAATGGGTGGGTGGTGAGGGGGACAGAGGGGAGCAAAAACGGGATGGATGTAATACAACAAAAATAATTTTAAAAAAATAATATAATTAAGCCCTGGCTGGTAGCACAGTGGTTAAGGCACTGGCCTGCGAACCCCAATGTAACAGATTTGATTCCCCAGCCAGGAGACATAACAAGGTTGCAAACCAGGTCTCCAGTCAGGTCTGTGGCTGAAGGAAGGTGAAATGCAACAATACACTGATGTCTCTCCCTCTCTGCCTTTCTCCCTTCCCCTCTTTCTAAAAAATAATAAAATAAAATCTTTTTAAAATAATAATAATAATAGCATTAAATGTAAATAGATTAAAAGCTCCAATCAGAAAACCGTAGACTAGTTGAATGGTTAAGAAAACAGAACCCACATATATGCTGTTCATAAGAGACCCACCTTATACCAAAAGATCTATACAGAGTGAAAGTGAAGGGATGAAATATAATATTTTAATCAAATGGACAAACCAAAAAGCTGGGGTAGCAAAGCAATCTATAGATTGAATGCAATACTCATATCAGACAAAATAGATTTTACAACAAAGACCAGTAAAGGAGACAAAGAAGTACATTTCACAATACTTATGGGAACAGTCCATCAAGAAGTCATAACCCTATATTACAAAGCCATTGTAATGAAAACAGTCTGGTGGTGGTATAAGAATATTCAAATAGACATACATGTTAATGGAAAAGAATAGAAATTTCAGATATAAATACAGGACTTGATGATGATCAACTAATATTTTACAAAGGGGGAAGGATCATAAAATGAAGTGCAAATACCCTCTTCAACATGTGGTGTTGGGAGAACTGGACAAGGACATGCAAAAAAAAAAAAAAAAAAATGAAACTAGACTACCAACTTACACCATACACCAGAATAAACTCTATATGGATAAAATAATTAAATACAAGCTGTGCTGCCATAAAAGTCCTATAGGTAAACATAGGCAGTAAAACCTCAGATATCCCACATGACAATTATTTTCACTGATACTTCTCCAAGGGCAAAGGAAATAAAAGAACAAATAAACAAATGGGACTACATCGAACTGAAAAGTTTCTGCTCAGCTAAAGGAAACATCAGCAAAATATAAAGTGGAACATCCATATAGGAAAACTTATTTGTCAGTGATACTTCAGACAATGGTTTGATCTCCAAAATATATAAAGAACTTATACAACTGAATATGATTTGAGAAGCTGAAAGAAGGCAGTAATTAAATGGTGAATTGTCTGGATGTGAAAGGAAAAAGTACACATTGGTAGCTACAGAATTGACAGGGGGACGTTAAGAAGAATAAAGGAACTGGAGAAGCCAAAGAACTTATATGCATGGCACATAGACATTAACTAAGAGGGGCACTGTGGGAGGAAATGGGGTACTTCATGGAGGAGGGCAAAGGGTAGAAAATGGGACAACTGTAATAGCAAAGTAAATAAAATATATTTAAGAGAGATAAAAGAACTTATACAACTGAACACAAGGAAGCCAGACAATCCAATTAAAAAAAGGAACTGAACAGACACTTCTGGAGGAGGACATACAAAGAGCCCAAAAGCATATGAAAGAAAGTTCAACATCACTAGCCATCAGAGAGATGCAAATTAAAACCACAATGAGATTCCACCTCACATCATTCAGAATGGCCATCATTAACAAAATGACACACAAATAGTGACGAGAATATGGAGAAAAGGTACCTTCATGCATTGTTGGTGGTAATGAAGACTGGTGTAGTCACTATAAAAAAACAGGATGGAATTTCTTCAAAAAGAAACTGAAGTGCCTTTTGACCCAGCAATTCCACTACTAGATTTCTACCCAAAGAATCCTGATATACCAATTCAGAAGAACCTATGCACCTCTGTGTATATAGCAGCACTATTTACAATACCCAAGTGTTGGAAACAGCCAAAGTGTCCATCAGTGGGATGAGTGGGTCAAAAAACTGATGCATTTATACAATGGAATACTGCATAACAGAAAGAAAGAACTCCTACCTTTTGCAATAGCATGGTCAGAACTAGAGAATATCAAGCTTAGTGAAATAAGCCAGGTGGCAAATACCATATGATCTCACTTAATACAGTAAACTAATGAACAAAATAAACAGATGAGCAGAATGAATCCAGAGACATGGAAAAGGGGATCAGAATGATGGTGACCAGGCATGAAGGTGATGGGGGAGAGAAGGGGAAGGGTTTAATGGAGAAGTGAATATGAGGGACCCAGGGACATGGACAATGAGGTGGAGATTGACTATGGGAGAGGGGTGGGGATGGGTGGGGCAGGGAAGAGCAATGGGTTAAAAATAAAACAATTGTAATACAACAACAATAAATTAATTTTAAAAAGAGTTTGCTTTTGATTATTTTAAAATGCAATATAAAGAAATTGAATTCAAGCCCTGGCTGGTAGCAGTGGATAAGGCACCAGCCTGTGAACCCAAAGGTCACTGGTTCAATTCCCAGCCAGGGCACATAACCAGGTTGCAAGCCAGGTCTCCAGCCAGGTTTATAGCTGGAGGCAGGTGAAAAGCAACCATACATTGATATCTCTCTCCCTCTCTGCCTCTTTTCCTTCCCCTCTTTCTAAAAGTAATAAATAAAATATTAAGAAAAGAAATTGAATTAAAAATGATGGCAAGATTATTATTATTATTAAAGCTGCCAAATATGTTTATTGTTGATTTTCAAATATTCTTTCTGCAATGTAGGCTTTTTAGAGGTAGGGACTCTGTTGTTTACTGCTATCTCACCCAGCCTCATAATGTTATCCAGACACAGTACACAACTAGGGATAAAACTATAGTCTCATTGAGGAAAATATATTTGGACAAGAGGAAAGTAAGTTTCCCACCACAAGAATTGCATTCCACCCAAGGGCTTCATTCAACAGACAGTTACAGCAAAATGTCGGTTGTGAGTAGAAACTACTTTAGATAAGTCCTGGTATCTGACCTGAAGGACCTCACTATGGAGCAAGAAGATTGATATGTACACAAAGAACCGTAATACAATGTACTATATGATGAATACTATGAGGGAGGTATAAAAAAGCCCTTTCAGAGGATTGATGAAAATGACTTTCTACTTTAGATTAAAGAGAACTATATGGGGGAAGGGGTATACATCTAAAAATACAGTAACCTGTATCCTTCAAGAAAGAAAATAGGTATCCTGACAGGTGTGGGTAAGTTGGTTGGGCATTGTCTCACAAAGCAAAATGTAGCCAGTTTCAGTCTGGACACATGTCTGTGTTGCAGGCTCAGTCCCCAGTCGGGTTACATATGAGAGACAACCAATCAATGTTTCTTTCAACTCAGTGTTTCTCTCCATCTCTTTCTCTCATCCTTCCCCTCTCTCTAAAAATCAATAAATAAAATATTAAACAAAGAATGTTGGTAATAAGTACTTCTGTTTGAATATAGTATGTTCAAATAAAATTGAACCATGAAGATAGTAGATATATTTCCTTAATTTTTATACAAGCAAATTTTTGGACATATTTTTTTTCCCAACTAATAAAATATCAGGAATGTGGTAAAAATTATCTGGGAGGAAAACAATGAAATAAATATAATAAATCTCTTTAATGGTAATAAAACATGACAAATCAAAGTTCCAGTGTGGACTGTCCAGCTATCTCTGAACAATTTTGTATCTTGAGAAAAAATATCAACATAATTCCAACAAATTATGAAGGACAGTAAATAAATATTAAACAGTGTTTATTTAAAAACTTACCTGCCTCACTTTTTATAGCTTCTCTATTTAGAATATTATTATTTGCCTAGAAGTAGCTTTTTTAAAAAAAATTATTTCTGCCAGATATGCTTTGAAAGGATTGTGTAGCTGAACACTCATTCAGAAATTCTTCTTACATTTTTTGATTCCCTAGAAGGATTTTAATTTCTTTGTTCTGACTACTCAAGCTTTTTGAAATAGAGTAGAATTTAAGGCATACAGATTTATCCTTCCTTTGGGGCATCTTGAAGTCTACTACTATCAAATGATAGGCACAATTTTCCCACAGGTTTAATGCTTTTCATTTTTGTTTTGTTAATAAAATGTTTGCAGAGCTGCTGCTATGTGTACAGAAAGATTAAAACCTGTTGTCACTTTCTTAAGAGAAACCTAGGGGAAATTTAACACATCTGGCCTGGGGATTAAGGAAACCTGGTAAAATTAAAATTGTCCATTAGTTTATAGGAGCTCTACCTGGGGATTGGAAGCAAGAAGGAAGAAGTGCTGACCTTAAAACTGAGCAAAATGAATCAACACTTCATGACTGATGCTTATGCTGTAGCCACCTTTAACACTCCTATGAATTCCTATCTGAAGACAAATTATTTATTATTTTAAAATGGGGCAAATCAAAATGAAATGATAATTATGTTATGTGATGGAGGTGTCACAACACAACTGTGGTAATCATGTCACAATATATAAATGTATCAAATCAGCACATTGTATGATTTAAATTTATACAATGTATATGTCAATTACACCCCAATTGACAAAAAAAGATGAGATGAAATAACTGAACTGATAAAACAGTTTTCCATCTGAATTACAAATAGAGTTCCTCTCGAAAGTTATATTCCTTGAAAAAAATAGCAAGCCACTGAGATGGATCAGATGAGCAATTTGACAAAGTGTGTCCTGGGTGTGAACCTAAGAGAAGGAAAATATTCCTGGAGATATGCAGCTTCAGCAAATAGTGAATGTACAATACCCCATCTCTACCTCAAGCCCTATGAACAGGAGAGTATACAATTTAGGGTCAGGAAGAATTGTCACTCAACTGAAGGCTAAAAATTCTCCCATCTGTAAGTTTGCACACATTTCTGAACTAAAAACTTACAGGCAAAGTTCAGGGTGTGCAGAAAGCACCATGCACAGAAGGTGTGTAGGATTTCACATCTTGAGTCTTTGTACTTCAGTGGGTCTTTCATTGAAGAAACCAAGCAGGTCCTCAGACAGCCACCCGGAGAGTAGAGAGGCCAAGAAAATGGAAGACTTGCCCAAGGCTAGTCAACCTGGCTTCAAAAATTCTAGGGAAGAGGGAAATTGACCTCTTTGTCCTAACCAGGCTGAGATTCCCTCAACAAAGCATGCTTTTCTTAGAACACCAGGAAACACGTGGTCAAAGGAAGACTAAATGAAAAAGTTAAAATCAAACAAAAAACCCACTACCATTGAAAAGAGTCTAATGAATTGAACTGAGATAAACAATTGATTTTAAAAGTTAACAGTTCATTTCAGAACCCAAATCATGTTTAGAGCTATAGGGTCACCCATGTCAAGACCTTGGGGGTTGCTGAATTTAAGTGGGAGCTTGCCAGATGATGATATTCCCCTCTCCTGTCTCCTCTGATAACCTTTGTATTGAGAACCCACAACAGAGTGAGATTTATTATTAGTAGAAGAAGGTTTAGGCCCAGTGGAGTCCTTTAGTGAATATGATGGCTGGTCTGTGTTTTGAGTTTCTGAATGGGAAATTTTCTGCCCTATTTCCTTCAAGAACCACTAATTTATCAAGATAGCTCTTCACTTCTTCACTGGTAAGTACTATTATTGTTTGTAAACAGTACGCTCTAAGGTGAGGGCCAGCTGGCTTTCAGTAGTCACCTGGCTAAATTCGACTGGCAGACAAGTGACAAGACAACAGATGGACACTGCCTGGAAGTTTTACCTACCTGTTATTCCTCCTTCCCACCTGCTGCTTGCCTTTTTTTTTTTTTTTTTTTAATCTGTACAGTCTGGTTTGTAGTTTTGCCTTCTTTTCTAAGTTATAGGCATTCCTCAGCAGCTCACCTGGCTATGGCCACTTTCTCCTCAGATTTTTTCCTGGTGAAGTCACTCCATGAAGCTAATCTTCAAGGCTTCTGCCGAAATCATGTTTTGTTGTTGTTGTTACTCTTTTTGGATTTGACATTTTGACCAGCTTACCCCATTCGTTCCTTGAAATGTATCCTTTTGTGAACTCCAAGATGATTGGTATCACAAAATAAATATCATATGAGTTGCTTGATATAGATAAGATTGAAAATTACCTGTTTATTAAGAGCTTAGACTCTGGAGCCTTGGTTTACTTGGGATTGAAACCCACCTAATGCTACTTACAAGCTGTGTAATTATGAGAACCTCACTTCACATTTCTGTGTCTTAGTTCCCCTATATGTAAAATGCAGAAAATAATAGTACTTACCTCATATAGTTGCTACAAGAATTAAATAGGTGAATGTTTATAAAGTGCTTAGAATAGTGTTGGACAGAATGTAAATGTTACATAAAATTAAGTAAAAATGAATAAATATTAAATAGTATAAATATGGTTGCAAATATTTCTGCTATTCTAATATTTATATGAGTAAACAATTCTTGCCCGATAGGAAACTAAAAATATCTAAAATACACACCCAAATTTCATATATAATAGTCTTTCTCTATAATAATAGACACAAATGATGCTATTTTAAACCATTTGCTATTAAGACAGTTATTTTATAAGGTCTTTTTCTGGACCACTGAGATATTTTTTAACTTATTAAACTTTATTGTTTTTAAAATAAGTTCTTTATTCTTATTCTATTACAGTTGTCCAAAATTTCCCCCATTAATCTCCTCTGCCCATCCCACTCCCCCTTTCCACAGTATTCCCACACCATTGTCCATGTTCATGGGTCATTCATACAGTTCTTTGATTAATCCCTTACCTTTCTTTCCACCATTGCCCCCTTCCCCCTCCCCTCTGGTCACTTTATGCCTGTTCCATGTTTCCATTCTGTGGTTCTATTTGGTATGTTAGTTTGTTTTATTCATTATATTCCTCTTATAGTTGAGATCATATGGTATTTGTCTTTCACCAAGTGGCTTATTTCACTTGGCAAAATATCCTCCAATTCCACCCATACTGTCAAGAAAGCTAGAAGGTCTATATTCTGTGTAGAACTTCATTATGCAAATGTACCAGTTTTTTTCACTTTTATTAGGAAAACATTCAAACATACAAAAGCTGAAAGAACAGGCCAATAATAAACTTCAAGTGAAGTTATTGTACCATATTTGCTTAATGTGTATGTGACTGTTTATCAAAGAACATACATGCCACAGATCCTAAAGTAGTTCTTATATAATACCTTTATCCCACTTAATACTTCTCTAATTTAACATCAGTCCATATTCAGATTTACCCATTTGTCCCCCAGATGCTTCTGAGCAGGAATGAATACTATTAAATTAACTACAACTGACATACTCCTAGATAAATAAATTTATTAATTTATATACTATGTTCAAGAACAATTTTTTAATAATGTGAAAGTTACAGTGATAATGTAAGAGACTATAGGTACAAGGTAATCATATTTGTTGGATTCTAAAAAGTACTCCAAAGGTGTTTTGATATATTCCTGTTTGGGATTAGCAGTGTACTTTCTGGTTAGACATCACTTGGGAATTATGCATTTCTCTTCATCTAGTTGTATATATGTCATGGTTGGCCTCCCTTTTCTCTTTAGGCTAAATGTGAGCCTTCTGGTTCCATTTATTTGCTTTCTAGAAGCCTCCCCATGTTAGCCTTGCCACGTGGTCAATCTTCCATTGAGTAGATTTTACAAATCCTAGAAGTTCCAGTTTGGAAACAGCTCCAATAAACCGGGCATAGATAACTCCATTCCCTTCCTCTGACTTGACAGAATTTGCATCCGTTTTTTTTCAGCAGCTGTCACAACTGTTGCAAAAGCCTCTGACCAGTCCACAAGGTTGATGAGCCTGCTGCACTCTAGGTGCAGTTTATATGCTATTGCAGATGTCTGCGGCAACATTTGGAATGCCGCCTTCTTCACTTTTCAGTGCTTCATTCTTGAGATAATGATAAAGATTGTTGAGTGCAGTGTGGAGGGCAATTTACAGAGCAGCATTCAGGTGCTTGTGCAGGGTGTCTGCAGCAGTGAAGTACACCACTTCATGCAGAGGCTGTGTCTCTGGAGGCAGAAGGTATTCTCACACCAGACTGTCAATGAATTTCACAACTTTTTCTCTCAATAGTTCAAACTTGGTCTGCTCCTTACCTGTCCTTCTTTAGCTCCTTCATTTCCAATAAGGATTTCTGTAGATGATAGAGGTCTGTCTTCTGAAGCCCCTTTGACTGTGACCCAGAAGTATCTTCTTCCTCTTTGGCTTCATGAAGGCTCTGAAGCTGGGCCAGGAGCTCCTGTATTTTCTTTGCTGAGCTGCCAAGCTGCTTTTCAGAAGAGGACCTTAAAACATTGAAACACTTCTGCAGTATGGTCATCAGTTCATCCTTTGCCAACATTGTCAGCAGCTGCAAGGCTAATGCATACTCTTCTGAATCCCATATGTTCTGTTCTAAACATGTGCAGTACATCTCTCTGATCTGTCGACCCAATGGGTACTTGGGAAGAGAAGAAGTGAACTGATGAAGACATCTCAAAACCAGAAAATAATTTGTATGGTAAATCTATAGGTTTTCTAGCAATGATTGTGTTTCCTCTTTCAAATATCTCTCATTGGTCAACAGTGCAACTTGCTTTTCTGCAGCTTGCTTTTCCACACACCTCCTAAATGATAGATGATGTCGGATGTTTTCACATGGATTATCTGATAAAAAAAAATGTATTACTTTCATGGCTTCTGGGAGATTACAGCATGGAACATCGAGGGGCTGGGAATAGAAATGCTCTAATAGAGAAAGCTGAAGTCATTTTATAAAGTTCTGAATTGAGAAATCATAATACAAAAATATGCTGGTCAGAATCTGTAACACCTTTCCACTCAGCTTAAATGGAAACTGAGCTGTAAGAAGTAGCTTATCAAGTACTGTAGTCAGGTGCTCCTTGCAAGACAAAGATTGGAATGTTTCTATACACAATAGAGATGATACTGCATGAGGAAGAAACTGATGGATGATAATAGGAGATGTAGCAATTCCAAAAATGAGTATTAGTGGTAATTCATGTAGATGTTGACTGCTGATAATTATGAAGTCTTGTAGTACTTTTGTGGTGAAGATTTCCATATCCTTTAAGATAAGTACAAAGGAAGAGACTGCCACTGGTGAGAAGTCTTTTTCCCTCCCTTTCCTGGGTCTTCCTTCTGTCTGACATTCATATACCAACTGGAAAGAGAATCCATTTAACAATTTGTCTTTTTC
This sequence comes from Noctilio leporinus, assembly GCA_004026585.1. Lineage (NCBI taxonomy): Eukaryota > Metazoa > Chordata > Mammalia > Chiroptera > Noctilionidae > Noctilio > Noctilio leporinus. Next base: position 62,281 of record PVIW01007268.1, on the reverse strand, counting down.
TGGATAACTATCCAGATGGTCTCTAGCTTGCAATGAGACTACATATGGAGTGACATTATTGTGAAGGGCTTCTGTTAGACTTCGGGATGTTAAATCATGATCTGTTACATTCACACCTAGAATAAGGGCCGCAGTTGGAATTTCTCTGAGTTTTATTTGATAGCCCCTGTCTCTTGAATTCTTCTGGAATCCAGGATGAGACTTTTGCAGAAATTTGAATAGACTGTCAGATAGGTTTTCATTTAATTTCTTTTGCAGTTGCTCAGTCTCAACTTTCATCTGCTGCCATATCAACTAATAAGTTTCAAATCGAAGCTTACTGTCCTCAAACTCATTTTTTCCTTTATTAAAATACTCCTCTTTTGGCACAGAGATTTTTCTCTTCTTGAAGTTTGGCCTAAACACAAAGCAGCCCTTGGACACTGAGGAGGTGGTGGCCATGGCCCCAGTGGCTCCTGGGAATCCAGAAACTCCTGTACCACAGTTTTTTGATCCACTTATTTACTGAAGGGCACTTAGGATATTTCCAGCACTTGGCTATTATGAATAGCACAGATATGAACATGGGGCTGCATAAGTTCTTTGGAATTGGTGATTCAGGATTCAAAGGGTATATTCCCAACTGGAAACTGGGTCAAAAAGCAATTCCATTTTTAGTTTTTAGAGGAAATTCCATACTGTTTTCCACAGTGTCTGTACATCTACATTCCTACCAACAGTGCCATAGAGTTCCCTTTTCTCCACATCTTTGCCACCATTTCTTGTTTGTTGATTTATTAATGATGGTCATTCTGACAGATATGAGGTGATATATCATTGTGGTTTAAATTTCTATCTTTCTAACAGCTAGTGATGTTGAGCATCTTTTCATATGTTTATGGGCTATTTGAATGTCCTTCTTAGAGGTCTATTCAGGTCATTAGCCTTGTCTGAGGTATCATTGGCAAATATGTTTTCCCATATAGTTGGTTCCCTTTTAATTTTGCTGATGTTTTCTTTAGCTTAACAGAAACTTTTTAGTTTGATATAGTCCTATTGGTTTATTTGTTCCTTTATATCCCTTGCCCTAGGAAAAGTATCAGTGAAAATACTTCTGGGTAGGATATCTGAAATTTTATTTCCTATGTTTTCATCTAGGACTTTTATGATGTCATGGCTTAAGTATTTTATCCATCTTGAGTTTATTCAGGTGTACAGTGTAAGTGGTGGTCTAGTTTTATTTTACTGCATGTCCCTGTCTGGATATCCCAACACCACATGCAAAAGGGGCTGTTTTTACTCCATTTTATGTTTCTTCACTCTTAGTCAAATATTAATTGACCATAGAGTACTGGGTTTATTTCTGGGCTCTCCACATTGTTCTATTGCTTTGTATGTCTATTCTTATGCTAGTAGCAGATTGTTTTTATTAAGTAGCCTTGTAATATAGTGTGAAATCTGGTATTGTGATTCCTCCCACTTGGTACTTCTTTGTCAAGATTGTTGTGGCTATTCATGGTCATCTTGGGCTTCATATGAATTTGTGAAGTATTTTATCTATAACTGTGAAATATGCCACTGGCATTTTACTTGGGATTGCATTGAATATACAGATTACTTTGAGTAGTATGGACATTTTAATGTTCTTAATTCTTCCCATCCATGAACATGGTATATACTTCCATTTATTTGTCCCTTCCTTAATTTCTTTCTTCAGCGTTCTATCGTTTTCTGAGTACAGATTTTTTACCTCCTTGATTAAGTTTATTCCTACTTTATTTTTCTTGTTGCACGGTAAATGAAATTCGTTTTCTAGCTTCTATCTCTGATGTTTCATTATTGGTATAAAAAAATGCCTTTGATTCCTGAACATTGACTTTATATCCAGCAACTTTGCTAAATTTGCTTATTAGGACAAGTAGGTTTTTGGTAGAGTCTATCAGGTTTTTTATGTACACTATCATGTCATTGCAAATAAGGAGAATTTGACCTCCTCCTTTCCAATTTGGATACCTTTGACTCCTTCTTCTTCTCTGATAGCTATGGCTAGAACTTCCAAAATGATTAACAGAAGTGGAGAGAGAGGAGTCTTGTCTTGTTTCTGATCTTACTGGGAAAGGTTTTAGCCTTTTCCCATTGAGTATGATGTTGGCTGCAGGTTTCTCATAGATGGCCTTTATTATGTTGCTGTATGCTCCCTCTATTCCCATATTGTTGAGTGCTTTTCATCATAAATGGTTGTGGTACTTTATCAAATGCTTTTTCAGCATCTATTGATATGATCATATGGTTTTTATCTTCCATTTGTTTATGTGGTGTGTTATATTTATTGATTTGTGAATGTTGTAGCATCCTTGCATCCCTAGGATGGATCCCATGTGAACATGGTCTGTGATCTTTTTAATGTATTATTGGATCTGGTTGGCCAATATTTGGTTGAGAATATTAACATCTATGTTCATCAGAGATATTGGCCTGTAGTTTTCTTTCTTAATTGTGTCCTGACCTGATTTTGAGATTAGAAGAATGTTAGCCTCATAAGAAGAGTTTAGTAGTGTTCCCTCTTCTTGGGCTTTTTGGAATAGATTGAGAATAGGAGTTAGTTCTTTAAATGTTGGGTAAAATTCACTTGTGTAGCCATCAGGTCCAGGGCTCTTGTGCATTGGGAGTTTTGTGATTACTTCTTCAATTTCACTAGTTGTTGTTAGTCTATTCAGGCATTCTGCTTCTTCTGGATTCAGTTTTGGTAGATTATACATTTCCAGAAATTTGTCCATTTCATGCAGGTTGTCAAATTTCTTGTCATATAGTTCTTGTACAATCCTTTATATTTCTGAGGTATGGGTTGTGATTTCTCCTCTGTTATCTCTGATTGTTTATTTGGGTCCTCTCTCTCTTTTATTCTTGATGAGTCTGATTAAAGGCTTGTCAATTTTATTTATTTTGACAAAGAACCAGTTCCTGGAGTTATTGATTCTTTAAATTGTAGTTTTAGCCTCTAAGTCATCTAATTCTGCTCTAATTTTGATTATCTTCTCTTTTGTACTTGCTCTGAGCTTTGTTTGTTGTTGCTGCTCTAGTTTTTGCAACCTTATGGTTAGGTTGTTTGTATAAGCTTCATATATATATATATATATATATATATATATATATATATATATATATAATTTTATTTTGCTATTACAGTTGTCCCAATTTTCCCCTCTTTGCCCCCTCTACCCAGTACCCCATTACCTTCAGCAATGTCCCCCTTAGTTCATGTCCATGAGTCATGCATATAAGTCCTTTGGCTCCTCCACTTCCTTTGTTTTCTTTTAAATCCCTCTGTCTATTCTGTAACTACCAATGTGAAACTTTTTTCCCATCCAGACAATTCACCGTTTCATTGCTGCCTCCTATCAGCTTCTCAAATCATATTAATACAAAGTTTTATTTTCATTATTCCAAAATGCCTACATTAATTTGTTTAAAAATTACTGTTTTAAGTAACATGAATTGCAATAATACTTAACACATGCAAAAATACATTTACACCCACACATATTTTCACACATATTTAAAGTACATATTGGATTTCAAAGAGTTAATACAAAAGATTTAAAGTATACCAATAGCTTACATAATTATTACATGTTAAATGATAATATTTTAGATATATTGTAGCAAGATTAAGCAGTATTTTCTTAATACTTATTTTACTTGGGAATTCTATTTTTGTAAAATATATCACAGAAATGGTCTATTGCAGAACTCACTTCTGTGAAAGTTGTCCTAGAGACAATGCCAAACCCATAGTAAAAAATGAATTTGGTATTTGAGTCAGATCCTCCCCCCTCCAATAATACACCTCAACTTTATTTTAAGCTATTGGAACTACAAATTATTCTTTTTCGAGTTTTCCACCTTAAATAGTAGATTTATTTTTTATTTATTTAGGCTTTGTACAGGTCTTACTTCTTTCAATATCCCCTGTTTTTCCTCTACATGTGTTTTACAAGTTGAAGCCTTCAGAAATAATGGCACTTGCAGTGCTCAGCCAGTCCCCAGAGTAGAAATTATTATGTCTACTAAGTTGAGGTAAAAAAAAAAAAAAAAAAGTCCCTAGGATTTAAATAATTTTGTAGAATAGTGTTCAAGCTACTTTTTAATCTTGTGGTTGACTTCCTATGTGGTCCTAAACTGACCCCTGAACTATTCAAGAGTTTGTTGAGGTAGAAATTAGGTATGTTCACATTTCAATAATAAAGTTTACTATAGCATTAATTCCTTTTCCCAAGCATCCCAGTTTGGGGGCCTTTATAACTGGAAATGCATATTTCCACAATTTAGTTGAAATGAATCTCATCTAATTTACATGCTAATATGAGAATATATATTGTCTATGTGCATGAATCATATCGTTTAGTAGTTTGAAAATTCCATCTAAATTGGTCCTCATTCTCAGTGTCTTTTCTAACCAAACAATTGACAGATTTCACAACACACCCATGACCAATTGGCTGCTATTTAAAACATAAACTGCTCACAAAATCTACATATTACGCACCCACAAATAAGCACATATTTTATAACAGTGAATAAGAAAGATAGCATGTCTTCTATGTAATGTACATTCACATTTTCTTAATTTTTCCTTCTTTAATTGCATTCAATTTTCCTGAGTTATTGCAAGTAACATAATTTTCTCATACTGTGAAATAATTCCAATTTAAGAAAACTTAACCTGTAGTAATGCAGATGTAAATAATATACAAAATTTTACCTTATTTAGTAAAATCTATTTATAACAAGATAGTTTTTAAGTATTCATAAGTTAAAGTGGGTTTTTTTTTATTCTATTTTTTTAAATTTTATTGTTGTTGTATTACATCCATCCCCTTTTTGCTCCCCTCTGTCCCCCTCCCCACACACTAAATTTGGTTTTTATCCATTCAGCTACCCCATGTATATTTTTTTAATTTTGTTGTTGTTGTATTACATCCATCCCCTTTTTGCTCCCCTCTGTCCCCCTCCTCACCCACCCATTCCCCACAAAGTCAATCCCACTTGTTGTCCATGTCCATGGTTCCTTTATACTAGGTTCTTGTCTAAGCTGCTCCCCTTTCTTGCCTCTGCCTCCCCCCTTCCCCCAACCTTTTCCCTCTGACCACAGAAGGCCTATTCATTCTATTCATATATTTGGTTCTGTTTTGCTTGTTGTTAGTTTTGCTCATTATTGTCCCGTAATGGGTGAGATCATATGATATTTGTCCTTCACTGAATGGCTTATTTCACTAAGCATAATACTCACCAATTCCATCCATGTTGCTGCAAAGGGTATGAGTGCCTTCTTTCTTTCTGCTATATAGAATTCCATTGTGTAAATGTACTTAAGTTTTTTGATGCAATCATCCACTGATGGACACTTAGGCTATTTCCAGCACTTGGCTATTGTAAATAGTGCTGTTATGAGCTTAGGTGTGCATAGGTTCTTATGAATTGGTGTTTCAGGATTCGTTGGGTATGGTCCAAGTAGTGGAATTGCTGGATCAAAAGGCAGTTCCATTTTTAGATTTTTAAAGAAACGCCATACTGTTTTCCACAGTGGCTGCAGCAGCCTGCATTCCCACCAACAGTGTATGAGGGTTCCCTTTGCCCTGCATTCTCACCAACACTTGTTGTTTATTGATTTGCTGATGATTGCCATTCTGACAGGTGTGAGGTGGTATCTTAATGCAGTTTTAATTTGCATCTCTCTGATGACTAGTGATGTTGAGCATTCTTTCATATGCCTCTGGGCCCATTGTATATCTTCCTCAGTGAGTTGTCTGTTCAGGTCCTTTGCCCATTTTTTAATTGGGCTGTCTGTCTCCCTGGTGTTGAGTCGCATTAGTTCTATGTATATTTTGGAGATCAGACCCTTGTCTGAGGTATCATTGGCAATTATGTTTTCCCATACAGTTGGTTCCCTTTGAATTTTGCTGATATCTTCTTTAGCTGAACTGAAACTTTGCAATTTGATATAGTCCCATTTGTTGATTCGTTCTTTGATTTCCTTTGCCCTTGGTGAAGTATCAGTAAACATATTTTTGCGTAGGATACCCAAAAGTTTACTGCCTATATTTTTCTCCAGGACCTTTATGATGGCACTGCTTATGTTTAAATCCTTTATCCATCTTGAGTTTAGCTTGGTGTATGGTGTAAGCTGGTGATCTAGTTTTATCTTTTTGCATGTTGCTGTCCAGTTCTCCCAACACCATTTGTTGAAGAGACTGTTTTACTCCATTTGATGTTCCTTCCCCCTTTGTCAACTATTACTTGACCACATACACCTGGGTTAATTTCTGGGCTCTCTATTCTCTACCATTGATCTATATGTTAATTCTTATGCCAGTACCAGGCTGCTTTGATGACAGTAGCCTTGTAGTATTGTTTGAAGTCCGTTATTGTGATTCCGCCTACCTTGTTCTTCTTTCTCAAGATTGCAGTGGCTATTTGTGGGCATTTTTGGCTCCATATAAATTTTTGAAGTATTTTTTCTATTTCTGTGAAGTCTGTCATTGGTATTTTAATTGGGATTGCATTGAATCTGTAGATTGCTTTGGGTAGTATGGACATTTTAATGATGTTAATTCTTCCCATCCATGATTATGGTATATGTTTCCATTTATTTGTATCTTCCTTGATTTCTTTCTTCATTGTTCTGTAGTTTTCTGAGTACAGGTCTTTGACCTCCTTAGTTAAGTTGATTCCTAGGTATTTTATTTTTCTTGTTGCTATGGTAAATGGGATTTGTTTTTTCGCTTCTATTTCTGTTGTTTCATTATTGGTATACAAAAATGCTTTTGATTTCTGGTTATTGACTTTATACCCAGCTATTTTGCTAAATTTTATTAGGTTGAGTAATTTTTCAGTGGAGCCAATCGGGTTTTGTATGTACACTATCATATCATCTGCAAATAATGACAGTTTGACTTCCTCCTTTCCAATATGGATACCTTTGATTCCTTTTTCTTCTCTGATGGCTATAGCTAGAACTTCCAAGACAATGTTGAATAGAAGTGGAGAAAGTGGACAGTCTTGTCTTGTTCCTGATCTTAGGGGGAAAGCTTTCAGTTTTTCTCTGTTAAGTATGATGTTGGCTTCAGGTTTCTCATAGATGGCCTTTATGATGTTGAGGTATGCTTCCTCTATTCCCATTTTGCTGAGGGTTTTTATCATAAATGGTTGCTGCACTTTATCAAATGCTTTTTTAGCATCTATTGATATGATTATATGGTTTTTATCTTTCAATTTGTTGACGTGGTGTATTACATTTATTGATTTGCGAATGTTGTACCATCCTTGCATCCCTGGGATGAAGCCCACTTGATCATGGTGTATGATCTTTGTAATATATTGCGGAATCCGATAGGCCAATATTTTGTTGAGAACCTTAGCATCCATGTTCATCAGAGATATTGGCCTGTAGCTTTCTTTCTTAGTTGGATCTTGCCCTGGTTTTGGGATTAGAATATTATTGGCCTCATAGAAAGAGTTTGGGAGTCCTCCCTCTTCCTGAATTTTTTGGCATAGTTTGAGGAGGATAGGAGTTAGTTCTTCTTTGAATGTTTGGTAAAATTCACCTGTGTAGCCACCTGGTCCAGGGCTTTTGTGCTTTGGGAGATTTTGGATTACTTCTTTAATTTCACTAGTTGTTATTGGCCTATTGAGGCTTTCTGCTTCTTCTGGGTTCAGTTTTGGTAGATTATACCTTTCCAGAAATGTGTCCATTTCATCCAGGTTGTCATATGTTTTGTCATATAGTTGTTTGTAGTAATTTCTTACAATCTTTTGTATTTCTGAGGTATCAGTTGTGATTTCCCCTCTTTCAGTTCTGATTCTGTTTATTTGGGTCCTCTCTCTCTTTTTTTTTGATGAGTCTGGATAAGGGCTTGTCAATTTTGTATATTTTTTCAAAGAATCAGCTCCTGGACATGTTGATTCTTCTAATTGTAGTTTGATTCTCTGAGTTATTTAGTTCTGCTCTGATCTTGATGATTTCCTTCCTTCTACTTGATCTGGGCTTTGTTTGTTGTTGCTCCTCTAGTTCTTGTAGCTTTGTGGTTAGGTCGTTTTTATAAACTTCTTGTAACCTTCTTTGGAAGGCCTGTATTGCTATAAATTTCCCCCTGAGAACTGCCTTTGCTGTATCCCATAGGTTTTGGGCTGTTGTGTGTTCATTGCCATTTGTTTCCAGGAACTTTTTGATTTCATCTTTGATCTCATTGTTGACCCCTTCCTTGCTTAAAAGTATGTTATTCGGTCTCCATGAGTTAGAGAGTTTTTGGGTTTTTCCCTTGAATTTGGTTTCTAGTTTCAAGCCATTGTGATCTGAGAAGATACTTTGTATGATTTCCATTTTCCTGTATGTGTCAAGGCTTGTTTTGTGACATACCATGTGGTCTGTCTTGGAGAATGATCCATGTGAATTTGAAAAGAATGTGTATTTTGCTTCTTTGGGGTAAAATATTCTGTATACATCATTTAGGTCCATTTCCTCTAGAGTGTTGTTCAATGCCACAACATCTCCGAGGATTTTTTGTTTGGAAGATCTGTTCATTGTTGATAGTGGGGTATTAAAATCCACTACTATTAGTGTGTTGCTGTCTATGTCTTTCTTAAAGTCTTCCAAGATTTTCCTTATATATTTCGAGCTCCTATGTTGGGTGTGTATATGTTTATCAGAGTTATTTTTTCTTGATGGATTGTTCCCTTAAGTATTATGAAATGTCTATATTTGTCCCTTTTTATGGCCTTCATTGTAAAATTTATTTTGTCTGAAATAAGTATTTCTACTCCAGCTTTTCTTTTCATGTCCATTTGCTTGATATATATTTTTCCATTCCTTCACTCTCAATCTGTGTCAATCTTTTGTTCTGAGATGGGTCTCTTGAAGACAGCATATATGTGGGTCATGTTGTCTTATCCATTCAGCTACCCTATGTCTTTTGATTGGTACATTTAATCCATTTACATTTAAGGTTATTATTGATTGATACTTATTCATTGTCATTTTCTCCCTTTGCACCTGTATTCCTCTTTGACTTTCTCTGTTTCTTCATTTTATTTGTTTACTTATTTTTATAGCAGACCTGTTAGCATTTCTTGCAATGCTGGTTTGGTAGAAATGTATTCTTTTAGTATTTTTTTGTCTGGGAAGCTCCTTATATCTCCTTCTACCTTGAATGAGAGCCTTGGTGAGTAGAGTATTCTTGGTTGCAGGCCTTTGTTTACCATTACTTGAAATACTTTTTGCCATTACCTTCTAGCTTGAATTGTTTCTGTTGAATGATCATTTGATAGCCTTATTGGAGCCCCTTTGTATGTTATTTGTCTTTTCCCTCTTGATGCTTTTAGGATTCTCTCTTTGTCTTTGAAATTAGCCATTTTAATAATAATGTGCCTTGGTGTTGGTCTGTTTGGGTTGATCCTCATTGGGACCCTCTGTGCTTCCTGAACTGGATTAATGTTTTCACTCATCATGTTAGGGAAATTTTCTATCATGACTTTTTTGAACAGGTTTTCCATTCCTTGTTTAACTTCTCCTTCAGATATCCCTATGATACGGGTGTTGGTACATTTCATGTTGTCCTGCAGGTCTGTTAACCCCTCTTCAATCTTATTCAGCCTTTTTTTATTCTCTTGTACTGTCTTGGAGTATTTGTCTACATTATCCTTCAACTCGCTGATCCGGTCCTCTGCTTCCTCTAGCCTCCTGTTGATTCCTTCTACTGTATTCTTCAACTCAGAAATTGTTTTCTTCATTTCCTCCTGGCACTTATTGATAGTTTCCATGTCCTTTTTCTTGCTGTTGTAGTTCTCAATAAGTTCCTTGTAACTTCCCTGGAGTTCTTTGTAATTTCCCTGGAGTTCTTTGGAGTTCTCCTGGAGTCGTTTATAGTTTTCTTTGATGTGGCTGAGCTCACTGAGCTTCTCTATCAGCATTTTTTGAATTCTTTATCTGATATTCCAGGTGCCTCTGTTTCACTTTGTGTTCTTTCTGGGGATTCTTCCTTTCCTTTTGGTGATGGACTGATTCTTTTTTTCCCCATTTTGATTTTTGCTTGCTTTTTATTTATTTATTTTTGTTCTTTCCTTGGGTTAATCTACTTTGCTTCCTTACCTTAGTTGACAACCCTTCTGTGATAGGAGATTTTTGAAGTTCAATATTCCCATCTCCCAGATTTTCTCCACTTGCTGTTCTTGGTGTGTCCTTTATTTGGGCTGTCTGGTTGTATTCTGGGCCTGTGGCCTTTTAGCAGAAACAAAAACAAAAACAAAACAAACAAACAAACAAAAAAAACTGAACCAAACCAAACCAAACAAAAACAAATACAAAAGGAAAAAAGAAATAAAAACAATAATAATAAAAAGAAAGGGTTTAGATGGCTGTTCACCCTTAATAATCCATTACTGGTCTAGAGGGAGCCTGGACCTGAGGGCTTTTAGCAGAGAACAAAAAGAAAAAAAAAAAAAAAAGATAGAAATAAAGGGAGAAAGTCACAATAGAAAGAGAAATCAATATTAACAAAGAAAGGTTTTAGGTGTCTCTTCACCCTTTATGATTTCTGATTGGTCCAAGTGGAGTCAGAACCTGTAGGCTTTACCAGGATGAAAAGGAAAAAAAGAAAAAAAGAAAGAGGAAGGAAGAAAAGAATAAAGAAAGGGTTTAGGTAGCTGGGAAGGGAGGAATACTTAGATTGAGGACTGGGAATGTGTTGTATCCACAGAGTGAGTAGTCTTTAATTCAAGAGTAGGGGGAGGGTCTTGGGTATTTAGGTGGATTGAGGTATGGGGGGGGATTAAGAATATGTAAGAAGTAACTTTGGCAAAGGACATGTTGGGGATTAATAGTTCATATTGCTCTCGGTAAAACTCAGGTGCTTGAGATTGGCAGCAATTCCTTTCCTGAGGCTGCCTCTTTTTCTTGGTCAGGACTTTACAGTCTATAGTCTGTATTCTAGCTGGTCTTGGTGTATGGCAGGGCCTCTGATTGTCACAGTCAGGGCTGATTCTGAGTGTCCGCCCCCAGGTAGGCTGGGCCTTCAGCAGCTTGGCTGGGTTTTAGGGCTGCCGCTATTCTGGAGCCCTCAGGGTGCCCCCTCCCACTCCTGGGGGAGGTTCCTACCCGTGACAAGCACCCAACACCCCTTCAGGGCTCCCTGCAACTTCGCAGGTCCCTGTGAAGTCTGGCCCTGCCCCCGCAGTTCCGGGTGGAGGCCGCCCCTGTCCATCAACACTGCCTGGGGTCTGCCTACACTGACTGCCTCCCCCCCGGGGTGGGCACCAATCCTCCAAGCCAACCAGCTCTCCGAGGAGTCCTTTACGAGGCCTCTGTGATGAGCCCCTCCCAGGCTTGGGCGGTATGGCCTTTGTCTCCAGCAATGGTGGGTCAGTTTCCCCTGCTACTAGTTCCCGCCTCGCTGTCTGGAGTTTCCGCAGAGCCTGGGGACCTGTGTGATTGGGCATAGCTGGGCCTCCCCTCTAGCAGGGGCCTCAAGCTGCTGTTTCTCCAGTGGCCCAGCAGCACCTTTTTTGGACCTCTTGCTGCCCCGGTCGGTGCACTTCCCTGCTCCCCTGCTCCAGCTTCCCACAGGACTCTTCTCCTCCACCTCTAGCCCAGTGAGGAGCCTCCTCTCCCTGTTGCTGGAGCAAGTCTCTCACACAATCCCTCCCCTGCAAGAGTTCAGTTCCGTGTTACCTACAGCGTTTGCCCCAGCTGCCCGCTCTTCATTGTTGAGACTTCTAGTCGCCAGGGAGTCCAGAGCTGGCCTCAGTCAAATGCGCCTCTCTGGGCATAGCCGCCACTGCCCAGAGCTGACCTCAGCCAGCTGGCTGGTAGGTCGGGAATGCCTCACCTACTGTCCTGCTGTCCTTCTGGTCTCCTCTGCCTCTGGGCTGTGCTCCCCTGTGTCCAGGTGCTGACCGCTGCAATTCTTAGGGTCCTGAAGATGTCTCATGCTCCCTATCTTGTCCTCTAGCTGCTTTGGTACTTGAGAACACCATCAGCACTACTCTCTACTCTGTCACCATCTTTCAACTCCTCTTCATCTTCTTAAAGCAGACCGTTTAACATCTCTTGCAATGCTGATTTGGTGGAGATGTATTTTTTCAGACTTCTTTTGTCTGGGAAGCTCCCTATTTCACCTTCCATTTTGAATGACAACCTTGATGGGTAGAGTATTCTTGGTTGCAGGCCTTTGTTTTTCATTGCTTGAAATATTTTTTGCCATTCCCTTCTGGCTTGTGTTTCTCTTGAGAAATTAGCTGATAACCTTATGGGTGCCCCCCCACCCTTGCATGTTATTAGCTGCTTATCTCTTGCTGCTTTTAGGATTCTCTCCTTGTCTTTGAGATTTGCCATTTTCATTATGATGTGTCTTGGAGTGGGCCTGTTTGGGTTCATCTTCCTTGGGACCCTCTATGCTTCCTGAGTTTGCATGACTTTTTCTTTCCTCAAGCTTGAGTAGTTTTCTGCCATTACTTTTTCGAAGAATTTTTCTATCCCTTGCTCCTCCTCTTCTCCTTCTGGTATCCCTATTATATGGATGTTATTACATTTATTGTTGTCCTGCTGCTCTCTTAAAACCTCTTCATTCTTTTTTTTTTCAGGCTTTTTTCATTTTGTTGCACTGCCTGCAAATATTTTGCTACATTGACCTCCAGCCCAGTGATCTGATCCTCTGCTTTCTCTAGCCTGCTTTCATGCCTTCTATTGTGTCTTCAATTCGAAATGGTATTCTTCATTTCCTCCTGGCTCTTATTGATGGTTTCTATATCCTTTTTTTTTTTTTTAATTCCTTTTAAAGATTTTATTTCATTATTTTTAGAAAGAGGGGAAGGGAGAGAGGCAGAGAGGGAGAGAGACATCAATGTGTGGTTGGGTTTTCACCTGCCTCCAGCCACAGACCTGACTGGAGACCTGGTTTGCAACCTGGTTATGTGCCCTGGCTGGGGAATTGAACCTGCGACCTTTGGGTTTGCAGGCCGGTGCCTTATCCACTGTTCTATGTCCTTTTTAACGCTAGTGTAGTCTTCAATAAATTCCTTATAGCTTCCCTATATTTCTTCATAGTTCCCCTGGAATTGTTTGTAGTTTTCTTTGAACTCACTGAGCTCGTTGAGCTTCTCTATCATCATTGTTTTGAATTTCATGTTTGATAAGGTGCTTGCGTCTATCTCATTTTGCACACTTCCTGAGGATTCCTCCTTTCCATTTGCTGAGGGTTTATTCCTTTTTCTCTCCATTTTAGGTGACTCTTGTTTGTTTCTGCTTCTTGGATTGGTTTGCTTTGACTTACTGTCTTAGTGGTTTGACCTTCTGTGGTGTAGAGGTGCACTTTTTTTACTTCCTGGATCTGTGCTTGGTGACATCAGCTCATGTCCCAGTCTGGGCCTAGTCAGCCAGTTGGAGACTACCAGAGATCCATTGTCTTTGTGTCCTTTAATTGATAATCCAATCAGTCTGTGATCAGGGGTCAATTTTAGACATCTCTGGGCAGGGCAGATGAAGTCAGTTGTTAATCCAATCAACCTGCCACCTGAGATCAGGTTTAGGCACTGCTGGGTGGGGTGGATTAATTCCTATGAGTGGGGCTGTGGCTTCTCTTCAGGCTCCTGTTTTTTTGGAGAAGAGTGGTCTGCTGGCTGTATTGTGGATGGGTCAGCACTGGAGTCATGGGCTGCTCCCTCAGCTCTCCCCCTAAAGCCACTGACCCAAACTTTCCCCAAGTGCCTCTAGTCCACTCTGCCCTTTATCTGCTGGAGCCCAGGGTAAGTGGGTGCCTCTGTATTTTCATGCATCATCCCTTTAAGAACTCAGTCTCTCAGTCAAGCTGGCTAAACCTGGCAGCTATTTGCTTTTCACAGCTGGGTGCTGTTTTACTTTCAGCTTTTTTGCTGTAGGCTGGGAAATCCAGCTGGGGGTTTAGAGCCCATCCTTCTCAGGTGCAATGTTTCTCTATCCCTTCAGCTGCTGCCCATGCTAGCCCTGCCAACCTCTCGTGGTTTTGTACTTTCTACCGGTCAGATTGTGATGAATTGGCTCTTCTTTCCTTGGTAATAAGGCTTCTCTCCAGTTGGTGTTCTGTTGGTTATTCCAGATGATTTCTCCCCAAATAAGTTGTAATTCCAGTTTGGTGTTGGGAGGAAATTGGTGTAGCTCCACTTACTCCTCTGCCATTTTGGTTATTTCTCTGTATAAGCTGCTTCTAACCTATGAATTGCTGTATTCATAGCAATACAGGTAGGCCTGTATTGCTATGAATTTCCCTCTCAGGACTGCCTTTGCTGTGTCCCGTAGGTTTCGGGCTGTTGTGTATCCATTGTCATTTATTTCTATAAACTTTTCCATTTCTTCTTTGATCTCATTGGTGACTCATTCATTACTTAATAGCATGTTATTCAATTTCCATCAATTATAATGATTTTGCTTTTTATACCTTGGGGAAGTTTCAAGCCATTATGATCTGAGAAGATGCTTGTTATGATTTCAATTTTCTTGAACTTGTGGAGGCTTGTCTTGTGTCCTACCATGTGGTTTATGTTTGAGAAAGTTCCACATGTATTTGAAAGGAATGTATATTTTTCTTCTTTGAGGTGAAAAGTTTTGTATATATCAGTTAAGTCCATTTTTGTAGAGTGTTGTTCAATGCCACAATATCTTTGGTGTATTTTTTGCTTGAAAGATCTGTTTACTGTTGATAATGGGGTATTAAAATCCCCACATATTAGTGTGTTGCTGTCCATATCCTTCTTGAAGTCCTCCAAGATTTTCCTTATATATTTGGGAGCTTCTATGTCGGGTGCATATATGTTTACAAGGGTTATATCTTCTTGATGGATTGTTCCCTTAAGTATTATGAAGCCTCCTTCTTTGTCTTTTTTTATGGCCTTTATTGTAAAACCTATTTTGTCTGATAAATTTTGCTACCCCAGCCTTTTTTTTTTTATGTTCATTTGCTTGAAATATAGTTATCCCTCCCTTCACTTTCAGTCTCTGTCAATCTTTTGTTCTGAGGTGAGTATCTTGAAGACAGCATATATGTGGGCAATGTTTTCTTATCCATTCTCCTACCTTATGTCTTTTGGCACATTTAATCCTTTTAAGTTTAAGGTTATCATTGACAGATACTTATTTATTATCATCTTTCCCCTTTGTACCTGTGCTCTTCTCTCTCTCTGTTTCTTCATCCTTTTAAAACAGACCCTTTAGCATCCCTTGCAATACTGGTTTGGTGGAGATGTATTCTTAATATTCTTCTTTTATCTGGGAAACTCATTATGTCACCTTTCATTTTGAATGAGAACTTTGCTGGATAGAATATTCTTGGTTGAAGGCTTTTGTTTTCCTTTTTTAATGTGTATTTTAAAGATTTTATTCATTATTTTTAGAGAGAGGGGGAGGAAGAGAGGCAGAGAGGGAGAGAGACATCAAAGTATGGTTGCCTTTCACCTGCCTCAAGCTATAGACCTGGCTGGAGACCTGGTCTGCAACCTGCTTACATGCACCAGCTCGGAATCGAACCAATGACCTTTGGGTTTGCAAGCCAGTACCTTATCCACTGTGCCATCAGCCAGGGCTGTTTTTCCTTTACTTGAAATATTTTCTGACATTTCCTTGTGGCTTGTAGTGTTCCTGTTGAGAAATCATTTGACAGCCTTATTGGGGCCCCCTTATATGTTATTTGCTGTTTATCTCTTGCTGCTTTTAGGATTCTCTCCTTGTCTTTGATGTTGATCATTTTAATTTTGATGTGTCTTGAAGTGGATCTGTTTGAGTTCATCTTCATTGAAACCCTCTGCACTTCTGGAACTGAGTAACATTTTCTCTCATCAAGTTAGGGAAGTTTTCTATCATTACTTCTTTTTAACAAGTTCTCTATCCCTTGTTTCTCTTCTCCTTCTGGTATCACTATGATATGGATATTATTGTGTTTCATGTTGTCCTGCAGCTCTCTTAAAACCTCTTCATTCTTTTTCATTCTTTTTTCATTTAGTTGCTCTGTCTTGGAATATTTTCCTACATTTTTCTACAGCTTGCTGATGCAATCTTCTGCTTCCTCTAGCCTTCTGTTGACTCCTTCTACTCTATTCTTCAGTTCAGAAATTGAAGTCTTCATTTCTTGCTGGCTTTTATTGATAGTTTCTATGTCATTTTTAATGCTGATGTAGTTCTCAGTAAGTTCCTTGTACCTTCCCTGGAGTTCTTCATAATTCCCCTGGAGTTTTTTGTAGTTTTCTTTGAGCTGATGATTTTTCTCAATTAAGTTATAATTCCAAATTGGTCCTGGAGGAGATTGGTGTAGCTCCACTTAATCCTCTGCTATCTTGGTCCCTCCACTTTCTGTTTTCTTATCAGTGAATTCTATGATACAAAACACTTAGCATATTGGGTTGCAGTGAGCATGAAATTTGAAAGTGAGTATGAACTGTTCAGAACCACATCTAGTATGTAGTAAGTCCTCAACAAATGATATTCTCTTTTATTTTTTTGAGTCAGTACTGTACTGATTCCTGGTCTCTCTGCTCCAGATTTTGTCATGTGCCCTTCTCTATATGACTTCTCATCTGAATGCTGTGGTCAGCTTCTCCAGCTGGATGATGAATAACTAAGAAGGGTCTTTTGTTCATTAAATAAATCCTTTCACATGGCTAAATGGAAGGGGATCTCAGGAGCAAAGCTGCAGTAAAGAGACAAGCCATCATTTTCATTGGTAATAAGTCAATGCATGAATTAGAGCAATACAGCTTAGGGACCAGAGTGGGAAGCATTTTTAGAACTGTCACTTTAAAAATATGTTCCTTTTGCCTTGCAGCTGTCTCAGTGGGCAGATTTTTAAATAGATACAAGTCACTTTAATTAGGCTCAAATTAGTGAGCTAGGACATTTTATTTTAGAAAAATTATAATAGATGGAGGATTTTCCAGGAGCCACAACTTTAATTATAATACCAACCACCTCAAACATGTTTACTAGGCCAATTAAATCAGTAACACTTCATGCCAGACCCAAGCTATGATGATGCTTTCTACTTGAGTTAGTTTCTAAAATAGTTTGAAAAGCAGATAACTTACAATGCTTACTTAAACACAAACAGGAGACCTTTAAACCATTCTTGATGCACAATTAATTGGGACCTCAGAAATTCAGATTCTCTAGATGAATATTGCTCAAGTTCAGACCCTTGGGAATATTTTTCTCCTCTGTTTCTGGCCCACCCCCTAACATGGAGTTCCTTGGGTCTTCTCTCTCGCCCTTGTTTGAGCCTTCATAGGAAATTCATGTAACTTATTAGTTTTCAGAGAGAAAGAGACCAGAGAAAATCAGTACTCTAGATGCCCTTTTGGCATCTTCTGATATGTCAGCCCACAAGGTATTTCATCTGAACTGAAGGAAAAGAGTAACTGAAGACAAAACAGTACCTCCTTCAATTCCAGTTACACATTTATAGTGGGAAAGTAAATGAAGGTGGCCTAACATTTTCCTGACTGTGTTTGTGAGAATGAGGGTACACACCCATGTGCAAATTGGCAATTTGACCCTTATCAAAGGTTGAAATAAGAACTCCATGCTGGTAGGGAAATATTTTTGATTACTTCTCAAAATATATGTTCTACGTCACATTGGAGAAATACAACATTTGTAGCCAGGTGGGCACTACCCACATTCTCAAGTCTAGTGAATATCCTATCAGTGAGGGACTTTGATGCTGTATGCCCACAGAGTATTCTTATATCTTCCTTTTGTTTCTTCAGAATTATGTTGAAAAAGAGGTACCCTGGCAAGTTAATGTTGTCATCTCAAATGGCTGATTTAATGGAACTAACATAGCAATCAATATGTGGGTGGCCCTGTATGTACCTGCTACCATACACTGGGAAGTATTGGTGAGCAATCACACATTAAATGAATCCTTTTATTTTTCCTTATTTTCCATGGCATTGCTCATCCATATAAACCTGGTCTTCTGTGCAATGCATTCATTCAACTAACAAACAGCTAATTAAGTTGCAAGCAGGTGTCTGGCACTGAACTAGCTTCTAAAGGTACAAAGAAAGATGAAGCAGAGCTCCTCCACTTGAGGAGCAGGCTGCCTAGATGGGGTGGAATGCAGGGTCCTAGATAGAATCAGGGAAGGAAAAAAAAGGGAAATGTCAAGGTTCTGAAAATTAGCACTTACTTTTATAAAGAAACAAAAAATAAAATGCAATTAGGGCTAATAGGTTTAATTTGAGATCAGCTAAATAAAGCAACCCTTAAGTAAACAGAAAAAATGGCAATGTTCTACCTTTCATGACTCAAAAAAACAAAAGTCTCCCAAAGCCCTCGACACCAGCCTATTTACTCTAACCAATGGTTCTTAGGCCTCCCCTGTCTATGGGAAGAATGAAAGCTTCAAAATGGTCTTTCTCTGGTTCCAGAAAACTTCTCATTTCTTCCAAATAATTACAAGAATCCCCAGGAAGAGTCCCATTCCCTTACATACACTCTGAGCCCATGTTATTTTTTTTTTTTCTTTTCAGTTCTTTGGCTTATACTGTAATAGCCATGTTTCTGGTCTCTAACAGGAACAAAAGTGGTGGTGACATTAATAAAAACTTGAACTTAAAAATAAGAAGCAATATTTAGTAAGGGTATACTATGTGCCAGGCTCTGTGCTAGGTGATTCACATTTGATTATATATTTAGAGCTTATTCAATCATTAAAACAATACTCTAAAATAGATACTGTTATTATCTCCCTTTTCCATATAAAAAAAGGCTCTGATAAATAATCTTGCTCCAAATAGGAAGTGGTGGAGCCTAGATTCTAACTCAGCAAAGCTAAATCCAAAGCAAAAAGTCTGCTGTCTGAAGATGTTGTTCCTACTGCACAGAAGCTGATTATTATAAATATCACTGATGATAATGTTTGTTCCAAGATCTGTGATGACAATGTTACAGACTAAAGGCCACAACTACCACTGTTGATGCCACTGTCTGGGTCATTTGATATCTATAATGAAACTCTACTGCTGTCATCACTGTTACCAAGCTGGATGATGCTCTTCCAATATCCCTCATTAAATAAAAAGAAAAAAAAAAACTCTTGTTCTTTAATAGCTCTTTTTAACTCATTAGATTTTTGGCTGCTCTATCGTTCCAGAATTAGGTAGAATTAAAAGGAGCTGTGCCAGAGGACAATTGCAGTGGCAGACACTATAATGTTCTTGAAATCATTGTCCTCTGGAGTCCCTGACTTATTGTCTTTGAACCAACTACCTCCTCTCAAATCTTACTTCACCAAATGGGAATTATTTCCCAGGAAGCTTCTCAAACATTCCTATAAAAGTTCCTAGTGCACCCACATGATAATATTCCAGAAAGTACAAATGCTGTTGCTATCTCAGAAGTAAAATGAACCCTACTCCTGAATTTGGATTGAATTTGAGACCAATGAAATCACTTAGACACTAAGAGGACATAAAAAGGTTATTATTAACATTATTCTTCAAGGAGTATGTGCACCAAAAGACATGTACAAGAATGTTCAGAGCAGCTTTATGTGTCATAGCCACAAACTAAATTACCCAGGTGTCATCAACAACAAAGTATCTAAATAAACTGTGATATATTTATATAACAAAATGTCAAAATTGTACTCAACACTGAAAAAGAATGAATTACTTCTACAGAAAATGACTTGGATGGATCTTATAGATGTTGTGTTAAGCAAAAGAAGTAGGAAACAAGTACATGCTGATTTATTCCATTGTTATGAAACTCAAGAACAGGCCAAACAGAGCTTTGGTAACTTTAGTAGGAATAGTGACTACTTTGGGGGTGGTAGACTGGAGATGGAGAGGTGGTAGCATTTGAGCTTGACCAGAAAGAAGTACAAGAGAACCTCTGAAGAGACAGAAACACTCTGTAGCTTGATATTGGAAGTATTTGGTTGTCCAACAACTCTGTTTAGTCATTTTTTTTCTATAAAATAAGAGGTACATTTTGCATTTATATCAATAACTTTACTGATTTGAATATTTGGAGTATGGCGGCTATCCCTCATTATTGGCTTCCAGTAGGTAGAGCCCAGGGGTGTGGCTAAATATCTTCCAATGCATAAGATAGCCCCATAGCAAAGAATTATTTGGCTAAAATGTAAATAGTACCAATAAACTTTGCAAACCACTTTTGACACATTTGATCAATCACAGTACCTTCTCCATACACTGCACAAAGCTTTTTTGTGTGGTTCAGTTGCAATTTTACCTTTCTTGAAATAATAAAGCATATACACTGATATTGTTGCATATCTTCCATCTTTAATATTAAATGTCTACCCAAAGATTCACCAATTTTGATGTTTCTTTAAATGCACACTGATATGAAAGTTGCCATAATACAATCTAACAAAGTTATTTTATTTTATTTTAATTTTTTGTTAAGATTTTATTTTATTATTTTCAGAGAGGGGAAGGGAGAGAGGCAGAGAGGGAGAGAGAGACATCAATGTATGTTTGCCTTTCACCTGCCTACAGCTATGGACCTGGCTAGAGACCTGGCTTGCAGCCTGGTTATGTGCTCTGGGAATCAACCCAGAGACCTTTGGGTTTGCAGGCTAGCACCTATTCACTGTGCCACCAACCAGGGCCTTAACAAAATTATTTTCAACAAAGTTAAAGGCAACTAAACATTACTAGGGAAATTATATGGGAAAAGAGCTAAGCAAATTTTCTGGCCAAATAATTATAGCAATGCATATAGTTTATAGAATTCATGGAGCTGTACACTTAAGATTTGTGGAATTTACTATATCTACAGCTTACACCACAATAGAAATTTAATATCTATCAAATCATAGAAGTTTAATATCTGTGTTTTGGTGTATTTTCTGCTGGTTATTTCTTTTATATGTGTACATATATTTTTACATGGTCAAGATGAGTCTAACAATTTTATAGCCATATATTTTAGCTTTTCATATCATTAAATTTATAAACATTTTTATTGTAGAATTTTATCACAGGGATATATTAGAATTTAACAAATTATTTCTCTATTTGGAGGCTTTAGATTGATTCTATCAAATCATAGAAGTTTAATATCTATCAACATGAGTGAGCACAGCATGGAAAACTGACATGCTCTGGCTGAAACTGAGGCACAGGGTGGCCTTGCCTGGGTCTCCTGTATCCATGTTACACTGGGTGAACACAATATATTCAGTTAGTCCTTTTCACTATTTAGATGATGTTGACTTCCAGGGAGAAAGTATACTACATAATAAGGGGATGACAGTATCAGAAGTGAAAATGCATCCACCAGAAGTAACTACATTACAACCAATTAGATATGAAGTTTAAAACTTCTGTTGTTGTTGCTGTGACCTAAAACACAAGGCAAGACAGAAGCATAGGAGGCCAGGTCAGAACATTTCTTTCTTGGCACCAATCCATTCCCTGGGTCATCTTTGTTCTCTTCAATTCTATCTGCATTAATGAAGCCTCATTCAGACTAACAATAATTTGATAGAACATAAGCAGGCCTATGTTCATTACATGTTATTTAGAATCACCAAGAATGAAAGCAGCCCAAGTGTCCATCAGTAGGTGAATGGATAAAATAACTATCATAGATTTACATAATGGAATATTACTCAGTCATAACAAAAATAAAATTGTACCCTTTGCAACAGCATGGATGAACCTGGAGAACATTATGCTAAGTGAGATAAGCCAGTCACAGAAAGACAAATACCATGATTTCATTCATATGGTGGAGCCTAATGTACAAACTGAACTAACAAGGAAAAGTAGGACAGACTCCTAGATGGAGAGCAGGATGACAGATGTGGGAAGGGAGGTTAGGAGGTAGATAGATTGAGCAAAAAGGAAAAGGGATTCAAGGACATGGACAACAGTGTGATGATTGCTATAGGAAGGGAGGTGTAAGGGGACTAAATGGTAATGGAAAAATACAAAAAGATTCAATGAAAAATAAAAATGAAATCATCCAAATAATATATATTTTTAAATTTAAAAAGTATTTTTTTAAATATTTTATTTCATTATTTTTAGAAAGAGGGGAAGGGAGAGAGGCAGAGAGGGAGAGAGACATCAATGTATGGTTGCTTTTCACCTGCCTCCAGCCACAGACCTGACTGGAAACCTGGTTTGCAACCTTGTTATGTGCCCTGGCTGGGGAATCGAACCTGCGACATTTGGGTTAGCAGGCCAGCACCTTATCCACTGTGCTACCAGCCAGGGCTATATTTTTAAAAAATTTTTAAAGGTTTTATTTATTAATTTTTCAGAGAGAATGAAAGGGAGAGAGGAAGAGAGGAAGAGAAGCATCAGTGTATGGTTGCCTTTCACCTGCCTCCAGCTATGGCCCTGGCTGGAGACCTGGCTTGCAACCTAGTTATGTTGCCCTGGCTGGGAATCGAACCAGTGACCTTTGGGTTTGCAGGTTGGTGCCTTATCCACTGTGCCACCAGCTAGAGCCCAAATAATATTTTAAATGGGTGCAATTTATTGCACATCCAACATGTCTCAATTAATTTAATTTAAAAAATAAAAAATAAAGCCTCATTTATTCGATCTCCACTAATTGGGAACTTATGATAATTTAGATAACAATTCAACTGAAATTATTACCTATTATTCAGCAAACACTTTCTTCAAAGATTGGGCACATTAGCAGTAGAAACACAATTAGAGTCTGTATGTTGGGAATACATTTTTAAAATACATGTTTCAAATAACACTAATCACAGAAATGCTTGGCAAACCCTTGTCATCCCTCAAGGCTGAATTCAAATGTTGCCTAATTCTTTGGGCTTTCACTGACCCACCAGACATTACTAACTACCTTGCCTTTATTTTTCAGCAATCAAATCCCACCTCCACTGAAACATTTTACTAATTATTATCTAATTATTTATTGAAGTCTTGACCTCCTCTGCTATGTTGTAAGCTCTGTGATTGTTTTGGTCTGATCAGTGCACAGCAAGTAGTAAGGTGTGACTATAGCAAAGGGCATGTCTGGGGATCAGGGTATCTGGACATGAGCTCAATATAAGAGCTGAGCCACGGCTGAGTGGAACAGTTGGTTGGAGCATTGTCTTTTACACCAAAGGGCTGCGGGTTCTATTCCCAGTTTAGAGTAAATACATAAATTGTGGATTCAATCCCTGGTCAGTAGGCATATAGGAGGTAACTGGTTTATGTTTTTATCTCTCTCCCTTCCTCTCTCAGGTAAGGATTAAAAAAAATTTTAATGAAAATTGAGGCTCCACTTATATCCATGTCTAAAATCCCAGCCTTGGCAAAAGCAATGTGACACAGCAGAGTGCTACCAGAATAGCAAATAGTTCTTTATGACTAGAATATATGACAAAAGTGGAGGCAAGGAGAAGGGAGAACATGTATAACATCAAGGTAGTCAAAGACCATAACAGAAAGAATAGTGTGAGAATATTGTTAGGACTTTATAAGGTAGTAAATAGGGATCCATTGAAGGCTTTGAAACAGGGAAGTTAAATAATTAGATTTCTGTTCAAAAGTTTACCACTTCCTGATCATGAATTGAGGAGGAGCAATATGGACATAGGTTGGGGATCCTGAGGGTCTTAATTGGCTCTAGGTATTTTCCCTGTAGCATCTTTGCCATCAAAATCTTTGCAATAACCATTTTAATTGATTTATTGTTTGTGTATTCCATTTGTCCCTCTCTTTTCCCCATTGCTTTTCCCTGTCCCACCCACCTCCCATGCTCCAACATTCAAGCCCCACCCTGTTGTTAATATCCATGGTTCATTTATATTAGTTCTTGACTGGACTCTTCCTCTTCTTTTCCCTTTTTTCTCCTCTCCCATCCCATCTGATCATTGTCAGACATTTCCTTGTTTCCATGTCTCTGGTTCTTTTGTGCTTATTTGTTTTGTTCATTAGTGTCCTGTATTAGGTGAGATCATATAGTATTTTTCTTTCATTGCCTGGCTTATTTCACTAAGCTTAATACCCTACAGTTCCACCCATGCTATTGCAAAAGGTAGGAGTTCCTTCTTTCTTTCTGCTCTATAATATTCCATTGTGTAAATGGACCACAGTTTTTCGATCCATTCGTCCACTGAAGGATACTTAGGCTATTTCCAGCACTTGGCTATTGTAAATAGTGCTGCTATGAACATAGGAGTGCATGGATTCTTTTGAATTGGTGTTTCAGGACACGTTGAGTATAATCCTAGAAGTGGAATCACTGAATCAAAAGGCAGTCTCATTTTTAGTTTTTGAGGAAATTTCATACTGTTTTCCATAGTGGCTGCACCAGTCTGCATTCCCACCAGCAATGTACAAGGATTCCCTTTTCCCTACATCCTCACCAGTACTTGTTGTTTGTTGATTTGTTAATAATGACATTGTGACAGGTGTGAGATGATATCATATTGTGGTTTTAATTTGCATCTTTCTGATGGCTAGCAATGTTGAGCATTTTTTCATATGCTGAAGGGTCCTTTGTATGTCCTCTTCAGAGAAATGTCTATTCAATTCCTTTGCCCAATTCTTAGTTAGGTTGTCTGTCTTTCTTGTGTTAAGTTGTAAATGTTCCTTATATATTTTGGAGATCAAACCCTTGTCTGAGTTATCATTAACAAATATGTTTTCAAATACAGTTGGTTTCCTATTCCGTTTGATGAGTTGAACACATTACTCAAGTTCAGGAAGCAAAGAGGGGCCCAATGAAGATGAACCCAAACAGAACCATCATGTTAGGGAAATTTTCTATCATTACTTTTTTGAACAGGTTTTCCATTCCTTGTTCTTCTTCTGATATCCCTATGATATGGATATTATTGTTTTTCATGTTGTCTTACAGCTCTCTTAAAACCTCTTCATTCTTGTTCAGTCTTTTTGCATTCTCTTGCACTCTCTTCAATATTTTTCTACGTTGTCCTCCAACTCGCTGATCCAATCCTCTGCTTCCTCTAGCCTACTGTTGATTCTTTCTACTGTATTCTTCAATTCAGAAGTTGTGTTCTTCATTTCCTCCTGGCTCTTACTGATAGTTTCTAAGTCCTTTTTCATGCTGGTGTATCTCTCAGTAAGTTCTTTTTAGCTTCCTTGAAGTTCTTTGTAGTTCCCCTGGAGTTGTTTATAGTGTTCTTTGAGCTGGCTGAGTTCATTGAGCTTCTCTATCATCATTCTTTTGAATTTCATGTCTGATAGTTTGCTTGCCTCTGTTTCACTTAATGATCTTTCTGGGGATTCCTCCTTTCTTTTTTATGATGGACTGATTCCTTTTTCCCCCATTTTTGGTGTCTGTTGTTGCTTGTTTTTGTCTTGGATTAATCTGCTTTGATTCCTTGCTTTCTTGGAGTACCCTTCTGTGTTAGATTTGTGGAGTTCAGTGTTGCAATCTCCTAGATTTCCTCAACTTCTTGCTGTTGGGGTGGCCTTTATGTTGTTAACTTGAGCTGTTGGTTGTATTTTGGATTGGTTGTATGTGTTGCTCTTCTCCCTCCAGTCAGCTGATTGGGAGACACTCATTCTATCCTGTCTCATACACTGTTTTCGAGCTGCTACTAAAATAGAACCACCAGTCCAGGCAAAATAACCACAACTTCAGAGATATTTTTCTCCTTTAATCCCCCTTTCGACTGCCTGTGAACCTAGCTATATACCTATACCCTCCAAAGTAATCCCCACTTTTAATCACACCCTCAGCTGCATCTGAGTCAGTCTTAATAGGGATGTAGATATGATAAGACTGTTATATGAGGGGGAAAATGATTGACTAAGGTATAGATAATTTTGAAGGGTGCAAAGGAGTAGCAAAGATAGTGGGGATACAAGAGAGAAATCCAACTTATCTATTCTATAGAAATGAGGAGGGAGAAAGTCAGAATGCCTCAAGTGGGAGTGAACAGTGTAAGCCTATATATGTAGTTGCTGCTTCTACTTCACTGTTCACCCTTTAATGAACCCTGATTGGTCCAGTGGAGCCAGGACCTGTGTGCTTTTAGCAGAGAAAAAGAATGTGTAGTTCCTAGTAGTGCACCCACAGAAAAAAATAAAAAGAAAGAGTTTAAATGGCTGCAAAGAGGAGGAACACTTAAATTGAGGACTGGGAATGAGTTGTAGGAAGAGATTGAGTAGACTTTAGAACAAGAGTAGGGGGAGGGTCTTGGGAAGTTAGGTGGATTGAGATAAGGGAGGAGTAAAAATATGTGAGTTGAGATACACTATGATATAAATAGTATTTACTTAAAATGCACTAATTGTGAGGATTGGAAGTAACTTTTCAAAAGGATATGTTAGGGATTAATAGTTCATGTAGCTCTCCGTGTAACTCAGGTGCTTGAGATAAGCAGCAATCCATTTCCTGAGTCTGCCTCTTTTTCTTGATCAAGTCTCTGCAATCTACATTCAAGCTGTGTGGGCTTGGAGTGGCAGGGCCTATGGCTGTCACAGTCAGGGCTGATTCTGAGTGTCAGCAACCCAGGTAGGCTGAGCCTCCAGTAGCCTAACTGCGTTTCTATGCTGCTGGTGTTTGGGAGCCCTTCCTTCTCTCACTGGTTCTGTGTGAAGACCTGCAGGAGGTTTTAGACTGAGATGGACACCTGGATCCAATAGGGGTGGCCTGCAATCTTGCCTGCTGCTGTGATGGCTGGCCCTCTTCCCGCAACTCCAAGAGGAGGTAGCCCCTGTCCTTAAAGAGTGCCTGGCTCCCTGGGAGCCCCGCAGGTAATTTGCTGGGGAAAGCTAGCTCTACACATGGTCCAGCTCTTTGAGTTTTCACCACAGCCTCTGAGATGCAACCCCGGCTTCCCAAGGGGTCCACAGTGCAGTCTGTGGGTGAAGGCTACACCTCCCAGTCCAGCTCCTGGAGGATGCCTTTGTCACCTGCAATGGGCTTGCCAGTTGCACCAGCAGCAAGTTCCTGGCATGCAGTTTCAAGTTTTTGTGGGAGCCTTGCACAGGTGTGGGTGTGTGAGGTTAGACCTTCCCCCTTGCCAGGGATCTAAGCTGCCTTCTCCCTGGGTAGTACAGCAGCACAGTTTTTGGTCCTCTCATAACTTCCTCTCAGCCTTCAGAGCTTAGCTCTCACACAGTCTGCTCTCTGCAGTTCAATTCCTCATTCCCTCCGGAAGTTGTACTCATTATCCACACTTCACTGCTTAGATTTCTAGTCACCAGAGAGCCTGATTCTGTCTTCAGTTAGAGCCCCCCTTCTGGGCAGAGCCACCACTGCCCAGAGCCAACCTTGGCCCACTGGCTGGTGGGTTCCGAACTGTCTCACTTGCTCTCCTGTAGGTCTCTTCAGCCTCTGGGCTGTGCACCCCTGAGTCCAGATGCTTACTGCTCCAATTAGCAGGGACCTGCAGACATCTCGTGCTCCTTACCCTATCCACCAGCTGCTGTTGCACTTGAGAACATCATCACTGCCCTCTACTCTGTTGCCATCTTTCTAGATCTCCACTCTGTCACTATCTTTCATCAGTATCTCTTTGTTTTCTTAAAGCAGTCCCTTTAGTATGTCTTGCAGTGCTGCTTTGGTGGAAATGTATTCTTTTAGCCTTTTTTTTTTTACCTGAAAAACTTCTTATTTCACCTTCCATTTTTTATGAGAGCCTTACTGGTTAGAGTAGTTTTGGATGCAGGCCTTTGCTTTTCATTGCTTGAAATATTTTTTGCCATTTCCTTCTGGCTTGTAGTCTTTCTGCTGAGAAATTGTTGATAGTCTTTTGCACCTGCCTTGTATGTTATTCTTTGTTTTTCTCTTGCTGCCTTTAAGATTCTCTCTTTGTCTTTAAATTTTACCATTTTTACTAATGTGTGTCTTGGTGTGGGCTGCTTTAGATTCATTGTTATTGGGATTATCTGTGCTTCCTGGATTTGTGTGATGTTTTCCCTCTTCAAGTTAGGAAAGTTTTCTGTTATTATTTTCTGAAACAGGCTTTCTATCCCTTGCTCCTCCTCTTCTCCTTCTGGTATCCCTATGATATGGATATTATTATGTTTCATGTTGTTCTGTATCTCTCTTAACCTCTCTTCATTTTTTTGAGACTTTTTAAATTTTATTGTTATGTCTGGGAGTTTCTTTCTACTGTGTCTTCCAGCTTGCTGATTCAATCCTTTGCTTGATCTAGCCTGGTTTTAATTCTTTCTACTGTGTTATTCACTTCAGCAATGGTATTCTTAATTTCCTCTTGGCTTTTATTGATAGCTTTTATGTCTTTCTTCATAATGGCATAGTTTGCAGTAAGTTCCTTGTAGCTTCCCTGGAGTTCTTCTTCTTCTTCTTCTTCTTCTTTTTTTTTTTTAATGTAATACTGTTTATTTAACTTCGAAAACATTTCAGCATTCTAAACATACAAAAAATAGCAAAATGTTTCAAATTGTGTTTAGTACAGAAGGTTCTTGAACTTTGATTCAGTGACTCTTCACTTTGCTGACAATGAAGAGTTCTCCAGTTTGTTTAAAAACAAACGGTTTAAAACTACTGCACTTAACTAAAAAAGATTCAAACACTTCTCATGCCAGCTGACCCCCCCACACACTTTTCCACAGCTAAGAATGGCAGAATACTATGTCACTATATACAAAAACAAGGCAACCTGAAGCTAAATGGATGCCCACCTCAATGTCCACAGGTCCAGCCCTCACAGTGCACACCCTGAGCTACGGCCCCTCCAAAAGGCATCTTCCCCACAGCCTCAACACCAAGCAAAGAGCACCAAGAGCTTGTCTCAGTTGTTTTGTCCTTTTTACAAACTATAGATATATACAGTTGATAACTCAAGATTTCTAGCCAATAACCATATAATTAACACCACCTTACAGATTAAAAAAAGAAAATGCCAGGAACATCTTTAAATGCCTTGTCACACCAACAGCAAAGTGCACAGAGTGAGGAGAATGTGAGAACCTTTTCATTTTAAAAATGTCTGGAAATATATACAACTTTGATACAGTTTCAGGGTGCTCTGGACACTCATTGCCACTTCATGTAAACCATTGACAATTTCTAGAGCACTTTGAAAGACTACCTATGATCATGATCCAATTATGATCCTAATGAGGGCAACAGATACCTCTCAAATAAGAGCTGTGTCAATTATGGTGTTCCCCTACTCTAAGGTATTCACAAGGAGACAGATGAACAGGTTTTTTATTTCTCCTCCTCCTCCTCCTCCTCCTCCTCCTCCTCCTCCTCTTCTTCTTCATCTTCTTCATCTTCCTCTTCAACCTTTTTCCAGGCAACTTTAGCAGGACCCTTTGCGCCATCAAACTTTCCTTTAGACTTATAATCAGTGACATCCTTCTCATACTCCTTCAGCTTTGCGGCCTTTTTGTTGTAAGGCTGCTTTTCACTGTCACTTAAATTATTCCATATCTCGCCCAGCTTCTTTGAGACATCTCCAATAGAGATGCCTGGGTTTGTGGACTTGATCTTGGGATGGAATTCTGAACAGAATAGGAAGAATCCAGATGGTGGCCTTTTGGGGGCATTAGGGTCTTTCTTCTTCTTGCCTCCTTTAGCTGGTCCATAATCCTTCATTTCCCAATCATAGCGTACTCTATCTGCCTTTGCCATCTCATCAAATGTAGATTTCTCTTTCCCCGACATTGTCTTCCACCTCTCAGAGCACTTCTTGGAAAATTCTGCAAAATTGACAGGAACCTCTGGGGTTTTCTTCTTATGTTCCTCTCTGCATGTCTGCACAAAGAAGGCATAAGCAGACATCTTGCCCTTTGGCTTCTTGGGATCACCTTTAGCCATTCTGACTGTATTGCTTGCTAGTCTGGGCAGTGCAGGGCACGATGCCAGGCTCAGCGCTCCCCAGCCTTGCACTAGCTAGCTGCCTCCATGAGATCTGCCTCTTCCCTGGAGACAGCTAATGACAATAGTTTCCTTGGAGTTCTTTGTAATTCTCACTGAACCCATTGATATTTTTATAACCATTATTTTGAACTCAAGGTCTGATAGTTTGCTTTCCTCAATTTCATTTTGCACTCTTTCTGGGGATTCCTCCTTTGCTTTCAATTCATGGTTGTTTCTTTGTCTCTCAATTTTAGGTGACTCTTCTTGTTTCTGTCTATTAGCTTGACTTGCTTTCCATCTCTGTCTTTTTGGTGTGAGTTTTTGTGTTAGGGGAACTGTAGGGCTCAGTGGTATAGTTCTTTTGAGTTCTTGAGCTTTATGCTCTTGGTCTTCATTTTATGCTGTTAATGTGGGCTTGTTGGTTATGATTGGATTTATATTGTTGTTGGGTCATATTTTGAAGAGTACTTCTCTCTAGCTGGCTAGTTTAAGGTCACACTGCCCACCATGTGTTGTATTTTGTTATACCAGTTCTGTAGGAACAAAAACCAAACAGCCCATGAAACAGACACACACCCACAAAAACAATCCCTACCCACAATCACATTATCAGCAGCAAAAATACCAATATTAATACAGGTGTAAAGAGATTAAGACTGTTATAAGAAAGAAAAAACAAATTTTAGGTGACTAATTTGAAAAGTGATTTTTGTGAGGGAAGAGGAATAATAAGAGTGGGGAATAGAGACAAGGCATAGAAAATAAAAGGTAAAATTTACCTCATAGGTAAAAGAGAGGGGAGGAAGGTGGTGTTAAGTAAGAGGAGGGTAGCATATAATATTAGGTTTGAACACTATATATATATATATAAATGTTTATATATATTATGTATATATATAATGTGTATATATACACACACACATAGAGAATGAGAGATTTAGAAAAATATACATGCATAAAGAAGAAAAATTAAAATTAACAATAAAAATTTATATATATAATATATATAATACATACATATATAATATTGTATATTATATATATATTATTATATTATATTATATGTATTATATATGTATATGTATATATTATATATATATAATAGGGATCTAACTGGTGATAAAAGGTCTCACTTCACACTATCAACAATTAGTGAGCTGCAATTTATATAGGTGGGTTGGAGATGAGATGGAGAAGAAGGTCGAGGGAAAAGGAGTACTGAAAGTGAGGAATGTAAACCAGGCTAAGGCAAGAAACAATTTACATTTAAAATGAAAAACAGAAAGGGCTACAAGAAGACAAGATGGAGTATGGGAGGGGAGTGATAAAACTTGAGATCTGAAATACAAAAATAGTGATTATCTAGATATGTGACTGTAGAAATATATTCATAATCATCTCATCCACAGCTACAGAGTAAAATTAATACAGGTGGGATACAAATATGGGTATTTTAAGTACTGGAAAAATAATTTAAGACAGCTAATGACAATCATAAATGGTTCTGGGAGGTTGGAGTGGGGAAAGAGTAAGAGTGTGGAACGTAAACAATCATTGCTGGAGATAAATAGAATTGAAATCCAAGATAAGAAGAGAAAGAAAGCCCTGGCTGGTGGCACAGTGGATAAGGTGCCAACCTGTGAACCCAAAGGTCACAGGTTTGATTCCCAGCCAGGGCACATAACCAGGTTGCAAGCCAGGTCTCCAGCCAGCTCCGTAGCTGGAGGCAGATGAAAGGCAACCATACACTGATGTCTCTCCCTCTCTGTCTCTCTCCCTTCTCCTCTTTCTAAAAATAATAAAACAAAATCTTTATAAAATCAAAAGAAGAGAAAGAAAAAGGTAAAATGGGGTTAGAAGAATAAGGAGGAACTATATGAGGTTTGAAAGCTATGCAAGGGGGTAGTTTACACCTGTTGGCCTTGGGAACTGGGTAGCTGCTGGTATCTAGGGAAGAGCCCTTTTCAGAGCTGTTGCTTCTTTCCCCTGTGGAAATGCTCCCAGCAGGATACTGCTGCATTTAGCTCCTGCTTTACAGTTCTGAGCTTGCTGTTGTCTCCATTGGGTCTCTGTAGGATTCTCCTCTCTGATTGGCTCTCTGCTCCAAGTCTGGTTGGGTGGAGCCCCTTCCCCTGCTCCTGCCTTACACCCTGTCAGTCAGAGATTTTGTTTAGCAGAGCCACTGTAAAATTGCATAGGTGAGCTCTAGGTCCCTCCTCAGTTTCAGGTATTGCCTCAGCTCCCCTTTTAAAGGAGCCTCTGTGTGGGTCTCATTACAGTATAAAGCCTGTTTGCCCTATTTTTCTAGGACACTCCCTCCCCCGAGATCACATAGTCTCTCAGGGTAAGGTCTCACTCCACTTTCCCAAGCCTCCAACTGTTTAATATAAAGTTTTTAACTGAATCTTTTCCAAGTGATGTGGGGTCTCTGGGAAAAGCCCTGTGGTACTTCATAATACTGAGAAGTAGGGGCATCCTGTACCTGCTCCCTCCAGCTATCTTTCACCAAGTGCATGCAGGCAGTTTCTAGGTCCTGTGAGTCTCTCTCCAATCTGGTACCTCCTCTCTTGAGATGATTTGCAGCTGTCTCTACACTGCAGCCAGCAGCGCTGGGTTAGGAAGCTGTGTCAGGATCCTGCTTAGGGAGTGCCAGCTGCCAGCTCCTGGGGGCTCTGCTTGCAATGTTTTTCTTTCTTTTTTTTTTTTTGTAGCTCTTGCTCAATCCTTATTTGCTCCTGCTCAGGCCCTGCATCCGTGTTCACAGTCACCACCTCTCTCCTTCATTTTTTGTTCTGTATTTTCACTCCAAGCCTGGTTCAGGATGGGAGCAAGAGTATTGGGCTGCTAGCTACTCTGCCACCGTCTTCTGAAATATCTGATACAAACATTTTTTGCTGCAAATTCTTTTGCCATTTGACTAATTGGTCAAAAAGTTATTTTGCCATAAAAAAAAAGAAAAAATGGCTGGCTGACAGTTTGGTATTGTTTGTTTGTTTGGTTTCATTCCTCCATTGACAAAAGTTCATGCAGTTACTCCCATTTTGCATTTCCTATAAATCTTAGCTGGCTCTCGCATAGTTTATACAATGAGAGAAAGACATGATGGTGGTGGTCTTAAAATAACATTTCTTTTAGATGATGATGATTTTTTTCCCAAGAATTGGTTTCTTATTTTGAAACACACTATATTAGGAAGAGAAAGAGAAACTGAGGGCTCTCTTTGAGAGCACAGAGTTAAACCTACATTTACGATAAGACAAAGGCAAGTGCTTAGGTAAAAATCCACAAAATAAAATTAGTCATTTGTACTGTGTTTCCATGAATTTACACATATTTTAAATGTAAGAAAATAATTTTAATTTTGTTATATCCTTTTTAATGCCTGTCTTATTTTTCATAATTTTATTTTTTATGGCAAAATTGTCTTAGGCCAAAATGTGGTAAATATGCTTGCAGCAAAGATACCAATGGCAAAGATACTTAGGGGAAAAACACCAGACATGGTCTTAATTAGGGTTCAGAGAGTAGTGGTGGGGAACAGAAAACTGAATTCCAGTGACATTTAGGAGGTAGAACCTCTAAGACTACATTTCTGACTTGAACAACATAAGTGAATGCTAACCTTTTCATTTGACTAGCAACTCCTTACTCTATACAAGCACAAATCAAGTGTTTCTTAAATTAAAAAAAAAAAAATTAAATGAGGACCTGGCTGGTAGCACAGTGGATAAGGTGCCAGCCTGTGAACCCAAAGGTCACTGGTTTGATTCCCCAGCTAGGTCACATAACTAGGTTGCAAGCCAGGTTTCCAGCCAGGTCTGTGGCTGGAGGCAGGTAAAAGGCAACCATGCATTGTTGTTTCTCTCCCTCTCTGCCTCTCTCCCTTCCTCTCTCTGGAAATAATAAATAAAATATTTTTAAAAATTAAATGATACACCAGGTTTCTGACACTTGTCTTTGTAATTTATTCAGTTTAGTTTCAACCCTACCTTTCCAGGGCAGAGCCCTTCTTTGACCCTGACTCCCATTCTCAGAAAATCAGATCCTAACCCTTCACATTTCCCAAATAAGAATACATGATGAAGTCCCAGTATTGTTTTTACTGAATGCCACTCACTTTGCAACTAGTCCTCCTATTCCATGCTAGATACACAAATATGCCCTCAAGAAGTTTCCAGGCTATTGGAGGGGGAGTAGATATATAAACTGATAAGGTATGATATGACTGAAGATAATTCTTTTTCTTTAAGATTTTATTTATTATTTTCAGAGAGAGGAAGGGAGGGAGGCAGAGAAAGAGAAACATTAATGTATGGTTGCCTTTCACCTGCCTTCAGCTACAGACCTGGCTGGAGACCTGGCTTGCAACCTGGTTATGTGCCCTGACTGGGGAATCAAACCAGCAACCTTTGGGCTCACAGGCCTGTACCTTATCCAATGAGCCACCAGCCAGGGCTGAAGATAATTCTTATTCATTCTTCCATCCATTTTACTGTTCTTCCATCCAGTGTCAACCTGTTAATTGCTGTTTCGTGTGTTGGAGTTGGAAGTACAAAAAATAACACAGCTCAAGCACTTTGTTGGAAGGTTCTCAATCTCATCCATTGATTCAATTCCTGACTTCTTCCATTTTTCATGTTTTTGCTACCAAGTTTTCAATAAGCTATATGACCAAGGCTTTCTAAAACACATATTATATACCAAAGATCCTCTATGTCTGAGATCATAACTCAGGCTAATATAAAACAAGGCACTGCAGAACATTTAAATGAAACATGGCATCACAGACATTTCACTGAAATTGTATCATAAAATATTCATTAGGTATGAACATGCTCTGGGATTTTTATTGTTGTTGTCTCACATTTATTGAATTTTCCTCACATTGCTCTCCCCTGCCCAACCCTCTCCATCCCCTCTCCCAGTCATCCCCTCATGTTGTTAATATCCATGGATCATTTATACTAGTTCCTTGACTAAACCATTCTTCTTCTTTGACTCTTTTTATCCCTCTACCCTCCCCTCTGCACACTGTAAGTCTGTTCCTTGTTTCATGCCTCTGGTTCTATTTTGCCTGTTTTTTTTGTTCATTAGTATCCTTTATTAGGTGAAATCATATGGTATTTGTCTTTCAATGCCTGGATTATTTTAATAAGCATAATACTTTCTACTTCCATCCATGTTGTTGCAAATGGTAGGAGTTCCTCTTCTCTTTCTGCTGCCTAGTATTCTATTGTGTAAATGTACCACAATTTTTTGATCCATTCATCCACTGATGGACACTTAGGCTATTCCCAGCACTTGGCTATTGTAAATAATACTGCTGTGAACACAGGGTTGCATTGGTTGTTTTAAATTGGTGTTTCAGGGTTCTTTGGGTATAATCCTAGCAGGGGAATCACTGGATCAAAAGGGAGTACTATTTTTAGTCTTTTGAGGAAATTCCACACTGTTTTTCATAGTGGCTGAACCAGTTTGCATTCCTACCAACAACACACTAGGGTTCCCTTTTCTCCACATCCTCCCCAGAACTTGTTTATTGATTTGTTAATTATGGACATTCTGACAGGTGTGAGGTGATATCTCATTATAGTTTTAATTTGCATCTCTCTGATGGCTAGTGATGTTGAGCATTCTTTCATATGCTTACGGGCTTTCTGTATGTCTTCCTCTGAGAAGTGTCCATTCAGGTCATTTGCACATTTTCAATTGGAATGTCTGTCTCTCTGGTTTTGAGTCATATAAGTTCTTTATAGTTTTTGGAGATAAAACCCTTGTCTGAGGTGTCATTGGCAAATATTTTTCCCCCCAAATTGTTGGTTCCCTTTTCATTTTGCTGATGTTTTCTTTAGCTGAGCAGAAATTGTTCAGTTTGATGTAGTCCCATTTGCTTATTTGTTCCCTTATTTCCTTTGCCCTGAGAGAAATATAAGTAAAAATATTGCTGTGTGGGATATCTGCAATTTTACTGCCCATATTTTCCTCTAGGAATTTTATAGTGGCACAGCTTGTGACTGGTGGCTCAGTAGATAAGATGCCAGCCTTCAAACCCAAAGGTTGCTGGTTCATTTCCCAGCCAGGGTACATAACCAGGTTGCAAGCTAGGTCTCCAGCCAGGTCTGTAGCTGGAGGCAGGTGAAAGGCAACCATACATTGATGTTTCTCTCCCTCTCTGCCTCTCTCCCTTCCTCTCTCTCTAAAAATAATAAATAAAATATTTTAAAAAATTAAACTTGATTAAGAAGTCCCAGTGGAAGATTAGAAAGCACTAGAGGAATATCCTGATCTATGAACAAACATGAGGCACCTTCTTAGATGACAATATTCTCTCACTTCTAGCATGTTCTTCAGAGCTTTCTAAGCACTGTTAACTAAGTATTGGCCAAATATGAGTTCAAAATGTGCATGAAGAATGTCATAGTCTAATAAGGTAAGTTCTTATCTCAGTCATCAATAGAAAGTCAATACACACACCAAATTAATTTGGAAAGCCTATACAAGGAAGATATGACCATATGCTAGTGTGACAGACAGCCTAAACAAGCCAATAATAACATTAGCTATCATTAATCTAGTGCTTCTTATGTGCCATGCACATTTCTTTAATTAATTGCACAACAATCTCAGGACGCTATTATTATTATCCATTTTGTGCATGAAAAATCACAGGCACACTAAGTTGAGGTGACTTGCTCAAAATCACATAGCTCCTAAGAGGTAGAGGTGCAATTTCAATCTAGGTCTATCTGATTCCAGAGCCCTTTAACTACTATGATTTATGGTCAATTAACAAGAAAGTTTGCTTTTTCCATTATCAAACTATAATTAATAACATTCAAGAATTCAGTGAACAAAATGGTAATGAGGTATAAGACATGAGTCCTCTTAAAGTAGGGTAATCCCACCATCTACCCCAATTTTTGCAAAATACAGAGGGGGCAGAGAAAGACCACAGAGTGGAATATAGCTTTTAGAGCACATTGCATAACAAAGATAGATTAACAGCTCATGCCTTCCTGAAGGGAGGAGCTATGGAAGCTCCCTGGGGCAAATTGTGTATGTGACTGTGAGAATATGCACCAGCAGAGTGACTTGGCAGAGTGACTCATGACAGAACCAAAGGGAAAGCTCATACAACACCTGCTTGAGCTGTAGGGGTGGATGCCTATCCTGGATGCTTGTGTGTGACTGGAAACTCTTGCCCTGACTAAAGATGGTAGCTGAAACAGGGTCAAAGACATTGGGGAACTAAGAAAAATGGTGGACACTAATGCACAATAAGAAGAGCCTCTAAAATTGGAGTGGGCTGAATAACATAAGATCTGCCATAAGGTTTGGAGGTATGCTTGTTTCGTTTGCCTGGAGGTCTGGAAGCCTATTAGAAATGTCCTCAGTGCCCCTTCTGCATAGAAGATGGCAGCAGAGCTGGCTGAGCTTTGGAGGACCTGCCTGGCCAAGCACACAGACATGTGAGAGATGCTTGGAGCTGAACTATCACCAGTAATGTTGAGCTGCACACTTCACTTCTGCATTTCTGAGAGATGGTACTTTAAGTGGCATATTATGGAACTGGTCTGGCTTGTCTTAGCAGATGGAGGTGGGGCTATTCATTTTTGGTGATTTAAATGGAGCAGGACTTAATGGCAGAAAGCTTCCATATTCTAAATCTGTATAACCTTTGAATTAAAAAACCCTTTTTTCTCCACTAAACTTATGCTTTGGCAGTCACACTTTCTTGGAGGAGGGCAAGCAGACACCATACCTACTCTAGAATACCATTAGCTGGGTTCTAGTGGGGAGGCATAATATACAGTGGGGAGACATAATAATACCAGGCCATGGGTTGGGGGATGTTCTGTGATTGATACATTTATGTAAAGATTAGGCAGACATAGCCCTGGCTGGTGGAACAGTGGATAAGGTGCCAGCCTGTGAACCCAAAGGTTGCTGGTTTGATTCTCAGCCAGGGCACACATAACCAGGTTGCATGCCAGGTCTCCAGCCAGCTCTGTAGTTGGAGGCAGGTGAAAGGCAACCATACACTGATGTCTCTCTCCTTCTCTGCCTCTCTCTAAAAATAATAAATGAAATCTTTAAAAAAAATAGTCAGACACAGAATGAAAAAAATGCTACTTTAATTGTGGCTGATGCAGTCCCATGACTTCTTACTTTGTTCTGCCATTATATGTACCTCTTAGCCAGGTCCACTTGTCCTTGGTGATGAAAGTTCAGTCTCAATTTCTGTACAGACCTTCATGACAGAACAAAGACAATGTACCTGCTTCTCTCCCCACTCATTTCCAGGGAAGACTTTGTTCTCATTCCTAGTGTTGACTGTTGGGTCCCTGAGTTACTGCTTTCTGCTCCTCTGCCCCCAAGTGTGAATCACAGCTCTTCCCACCCAGTGAGCTACAGTTCCCAGAACATTATCTTGTTGTTCTGATCTTATTGAACTGCTACCTCAGAAACTGCAGCCACACCCCTAACTCCTGTTCAGGTGTATTGAGCTGAGTGGGCTAGCTTACCCACCTAACTTTTGTCAAATCTCTCTAAAATCAAGCTAAGTTTTTAAGTGTGTCTGCATATGAACATCCTAATTGTTTAGTTGTTTGACTCCCAGGCTTTCCTATGCTATATTCTTCCTACCTGAAGAATCTTAAGCCACCCGCTTTTGAACATTCCAATACTAAACATTAAAGATTGGGGTTCACATCTGTGGCATCCATTCACAACTGATATCTACACCAAGACATTTTCATCAACCTCTGCTTTATTGCAAAGGACAAATCCCCTATTGGTTCCAAACCCTTACTTTCACACAGGCTTTGTGCCTTACTCCTTTTTTAAAGTTTTATTTATTATTTTTAGAGAGAGGGGAAGGAACAGATGCAGAGAGGGAGAAAGACATCAATGTATGGTTACCCTTCACCTGCCTTCAGCTACAGAACTGGCTGGAGACTTGGCTTGCAACCTGGTTACATGCCCTGGCTGGGGCAAACCAGCAACCTTTGGGTTTGCAGGCTGGCACCTTATCTGCTGTGTCACCAGCCAAGGGTGTGCCTTACTCTTTATTTATGATAAGATTAAATAATTGAACTAATAGTCAAGGAATATGATGATTAAAAGATTTTAGTGCTGCAAAGGAATTCAGAGATTGTCTTCTTCCAGTTTGACATTATTATAGATGGCCCATCTGAGGCTCAGGTAGATATTCAGGGCAAAGATGACTTAGAACTAGCCATCCTATAGTACCAGTATTGTGTTGACTAGAAGCTGACCCAACAGTCCCAAATTCCCTTCCCTGAGCAGAGTGGGTTTGCATCTCAGAATTGGAGCACTGACTGTCTTAATTTCACATCAGTCCAGATGAGGTCAACACTTGAGAAGGCCACTGAGATAAAATCAATAGGAAAAAAAAAAAAAAAACAGCAAAGAAGAGTGGGCTGCTTTGTATAAATTGCTCTCTTCCAAACAAATAATTCCCATAAAGTCAGGTGGTCAGTTCAGATTAAGCAAGATGCATTGTGCAGTTAATACAAAGGATACTCAAAATGATGGGCAAATAGTCTTGAAGCAAATTTTGTCAATAGAAAAGCAAGATAATCCTGGTCATACAAGAGGGCCTATGTCATTTAGAAAAGCAAACAGGAACTAGATTATAACAAGTGAAAAGTACCATAACTATTTTAAAATTCACATTCAGTTATAGATCAATTATTTCTGTAAGGTAAATGCTAGAAAAACAATTACCAGTGTTCTAGGACCCTGATTAGCTATTGTAAAGAAACCAGGCTTCATAATTATACTGCCTGGACTTGAATCTTGGCTTGAGAAAGGGATTAAACTTTCTAAGCCTTGTTTTACTCATCTTTGAGACAGGGATGATGATAATGATGATGATGATAAGATAAATTACCAAAATTAAATAAAATAAGAGATGCATGTACCTAATACAATGTCTAATACTTATTAGAACTCTAAACCTAAATGATAGCTAATGATATCTGTCCAAAGATAGGCCAAATATCTCAAATTCCATTTCTGGCCAAAGGCAAGACAATATCCAACAATACTAGAAAGAGAACAGACCCTCTAGGTCAATATTGTATCAAAAATAGTTACAAGTGCCCTGGCTGGTGGCACAGTGGATAAGGTACCAGCCTGCAAACCTAAACGTTGCTAGTTTGATTCCCAGCCAGGGCACATAACCACATTGCAAGCTAGGTCTACAGCCAGATCTGTAGCTGGAGGTAGGTGAAAGGAAACCACACATTGATGTTTCTCTCCCTCTCTGCCTCTCCCTTCCTCTCTCTATGGAAATCATAAAATATTTTTAAATAATAATAAATAAAATAAAATAAAATAGCCATCTTTGACATAGATGGTTCTTTGCAATGGATGCCTCTTTATAATGGGTGCTTCTTTGCAAAGGATGTCTGAGTAATCAAAGCTTAAGTTAGGTACTTGCATTATTTTTAAAAAATGCTTGAACTACAATAGTCCAGGAAGAAGTAATTTTGCTCCATCAGACTCTTTCCATCATATCATCTGCAAATAATGACAGTTTGACTTTCTCCTTTTCGATTTGGATACTTTTGATTCCTTTTTCTTCTCTGATGGCTATAGCTAGAACTTCCAAGAAAATGTTGAATAGAAGTGGAGAAAGTGGACAGCCTTGTCTTGTTCCTGATCTTAGGGGGAAAGCTTTTAATTTTTGCCCATTGAGTATGATGTTGGCTTCAGGTTTCTCATAGATGGCCTTTATGATGTTAAGGTATGTTCCCTCTATTCCCATTTTGCTGAGGGTTTTATCATAAATGGTTGCTGTACTTTATCAAATGATTTTTCAGTATCTATTGATATGATCATATGGTTTTTATCTTTCAATTTGTTGATGTGGTGTATTACATTTATTGATTTACGAATGTTGTACCATCCTTGCATCCCTGGGATCATCTCAAGTTGAAGTACAGACATTCATTTGGATTTGCCTGGTGAAATTATAATGCTCACTCTTTAACCAATTTGTGGCAGGGGAATGATTTGTGCTGCTTAACCTAGGCCTGGGGAACATGAAAAACTCCTCAGGCTCCATGCAGAGTATGTAGATTAAGAGTGGATCAACAATCCAAAGTCAGGGCCCTTTCAAGTAGAAGAAAGAATGAAAATTGTGAATATGGTACCCTACATGGAAAAGGGGGTTTTGCAAATGTGATTAAATGAAAGATCCTATAGGTTTTAGAATGGATGGTGGAGAGGCAAACAGTGCATGCCCACCAGTGTGTTCTGCCTTAAGAAGGTAGAGAAGTGAATGAACAGCACCTCCCCCTCCAAGATGTTTATGTCCTAATCCCTGGAAATTGTGACTATGGTATCCTTCATGGCAAAGGGAATTTTGCAGATCTGATTAAATTAAGAATCCTGAGATGGAGAGTTTTGCTTGGATTACTCAGTTTGGCCTAATGTAATTATAAGTGTTCTTAGAAGTGGAAGAGAAATGAAAAAGAAGTCAGAGTGATACCATAGGAGAACTCAACTCTCCTTTGATAGCTTTGATGATGGAGCTAAGACAGAAAAGTTAAGGAAGTTGATTTTCCCCTAGAACCTCTGGAAGGACCATGGCCCTATTGACATTTTGACTTTAGTGAAATAAGACTACTGGTATCCAGAACTATAAGAGCAAATTTGTTTAACTCACTATGTATGTGGCGATGTTTCATAGCAGCAATAGGAGACCAGCACACTATCCAACTACTTAAGGATACTGTAGTGAAGAAACTACTAGTTATTTATGAAGCCAGGGCAGCTTAAAGTTTAGGTGCACATTGTTAGTGTGAGACACCATGGAGGACGGAAAGTCCAGGACTTTTGAGTTCAGAGCTAAAGCAGGGTAAAGACACAAAACCTAAAGCTCGTCTAGGCCCATAAAGACAAATTGGTTCTTCAGTCACTTTAAAGTTTCTCATAGGTTCCAACATGTCTGCTTTTATCAAGCCAACAGATTGCTTTGTAAGATTTCCATATTGAACCTTACTTTTTGGGTAGGAGCTCTCAGTTGGCATACAGTGAACCAGGAGGACAAGTTTCTGTGCCTCACAGGGGTACTTTAAGGAGACAAGTCAAAGAACAGAAAGTTCTGTACATCAGCATCACTCATGGGAAGGCTCTGCTAAACATTGCCCATTTCCATTACAGGAAAAAGACACAGGAAATTATGGAAGCTGAGCAAAGGCCTCATTTAGAACATAGAGTTATAAAGAAAAAAATCAAAATAGAAAATGTGCCATTAAGGGAAAGATAGCAAATGAATTGAAACAAATAGCAAGTCAACTTAAGATCCATCCAATATCTGTTTACATTATTGCAGGATTTTGAAGTTGATTTCATTAAAGTATTTCCAAGCTTTTAAGCATCTAAGGTTTCCAAAATAATTTAGGTTTATGTTGGCATATCTTATTATTCTAGCAGATATTGTACCCACCAAAAGAATTAGCAGAGAGAGAAAAATCTCACTCTGAGGAGGATGACAACCAGGCCACATGGTCTACTGCACTGCAAGTGTGCTGGGGAAATAGGGCCTGAGCAATGCTCTATGACTCTGCCAATTAAACAAGTGTCATAAATGACATGCCTAAATTCCACAGGAAAAGCAGGAACTGGCTTATCTTTCTAAAAGCCCTCCCTGTCAGCAGTAGATACACCAGAGTCAACAGCACATCCAGCATTGTCTTGTGGTGCCATGGGGAAAAAATGGTGTTTGAGGCAGTGGTGAAGGAGGGGACTGACTTTTTACCAGGGAATCCAGGGAACAAACTGTGTTGGCTTTTGGGGTCACCTATCCACTTTATACCTCCTAGGACAATCTCACTTAGGTAATGCCAAAAGCCTGCTAGCTTCATGCTTAGGGGACTTAAAATATATTTGAGATAGAAAAGTTAAGTGTGAGAAACAGCAAAACAAGCAGCAGCTGAGAA
Organism: Noctilio leporinus; assembly: GCA_004026585.1. Lineage (NCBI taxonomy): Eukaryota > Metazoa > Chordata > Mammalia > Chiroptera > Noctilionidae > Noctilio > Noctilio leporinus. The sequence continues at coordinate 19,495 of PVIW01007268.1, read as the reverse complement.
ATTTCACTGTTCCACAGGAGATGAACCCTTCTTGTTTGCTTAGCAATTGTGAATTTACTATAATACCTCCATTTAAGAGTGAAATCTCAGGTGATCTAGCTCCTCATTATTCTGGACCAGCAGTGCTGTCATCACCCAACAGACTGACAGAAATGCTAAATCTCAGGACCTACCCCAGACCTATTGAATCAGAATATGCATTTTAATAAGATCCTTAGGTGATTCATATGCAAAAATAACATGAAAAAATAACTTAGTAAGTCTTCCTTTCTTGGTGTGGATGGAGAAACTGAGGCAGAGAGGGGGAAGACTTGTCCAGGTCACCAGGACAGGTGTTTTTTGTTTTTGTTTTTGTTTTTTAACAAACCCAGGATTAGAGCCCAGGCCCCAAGTTTTCTAGCTTCCTAAAACTTATCCTTGTTATTCTTCTTGTTTCCAAAAAATTTTTAAATACCATTTGATAATTTTAAAGGAAATTATTTTACAGCTCTGGCTGGTGGTTCAATGGATAGGCACCAGCCTGCAAACCCAAATGTTGCTGGTTCGATTACCAGCCAGGGCACACATAACCAGATTGTAATCCAGGCCTCCAGCCAGGTCCATAGCTGGAGGCAGGCAAAAGGCAACCATACATTGATGCTTCTCTCCCTCTCTGCCTCCCTCCCTTCCCCCCTCTCTAAAAATAATAAATAAAATATTTTCAAATAAATAAATAAAAATAAAATAAATTATTTTAAAATATATTACATATTACCTTACACTGGCAAATGAAATATCTGATGCCAAGACTTCTAGACAAGGTGGAGGCATAGGTAGACATTTTTCACCTTCTTACACAACCATAAGAAGGATTACATCTACTCCAAAACTACCCAAAAATCAAACTCCATGGAAGTCCAACAAACAAAGATATAAAAATAATACACATCCAGATAGCATGACAAGGTGGTGAAATGGGTTGCTCAGCACTGACAAACAACCCATTACAATGTAACAGGTGCAACAGCTCTACCTAATACAAGAGGCAAACACAGGAAGTTGTCACATCGAGGATGCAAAGAAATATGACACAAAAGAAGGAAGAAATCAAGGCTCCAGAGGGAGAGCTAAGTGAGGAGAAGATAGCTAACCTAACAAATTCATAGACAACCTAACAAATGCACAGTTAAAAAAAAACTGGTGATTACTCACAGAGATTACTGAGCATGACAAACACATAAGGGAAGAAGTGAAGGCCACACTAAGTGAAATGAAGAAAAATCCACATGAAACCAATGATGAAGGGAAAAAAGCCAGTGTCCATATCAATGATTTGGAATATAAGGGAGAAATAAGCAGTCAACCAGCACAGAATGAAGAAATTAGAATTGAAAAATATTAGAGGCTTAGGAATCTCTGGTACAAGTTTAAATATACCAACATCTGAATCATAGAAATGCCAAAAGGAGAAGAGGATGAGCAAGGAGATGAAAACATAGTTGAAAAAATAATAATGGAAAACTTCCTTAATTGGGTTCAGAAAATAGACATGCAAGTCCAGGAAGTACAGAGTCTCAAATAAACTGGGCCCAAAGAGGACCACACCAAGACACATCATAGTTAAAATGCAGAAAGTGAAAGATAATTTATATGGAGCCAAAAATGCCCCCAAATAACTACAGCAATCTTGAGAAAGAAGATCAAGGTAGGAGGAATCACAATACTGGGCATCAAACTATACTAAAAGGATACTGTCATCAAAACTGTCTGGTACTGGCATAAGAATAGACATATAGATCAATGGAACAGAATAGAGAGCCCAGAAATAAATCCAGGACTCTATGGTCAATTAATATTTGACAAAGGGAGAAGAAACATAAAATGGAGTAAAAACAGTGTCTTCAATAAGTGGTGTTGGGAGAACTGGACAGCAACATGCAAAAAAATAAAACTAGACCACCAACTTACACCATATACCAGAATAAACACAAAATGGATAAAAGACTTAAACATAAGCAGTGCCACCATAAAGGTCCTGGAGGGAATTATAGGCAGTAAAATTTTTGATAGCCTATGTAGAAATATATTTACTGATATTTCTCCAAAGGCAGAGGAAATAAAAGAACAAATCAACAAATGGGACTATATCAAATTGAAAAGTTTCTGTTCAGCTAAAGAAAACACCAGCAAAATTCAAGGGGAACCAACTGTATGGGAAAACATATTTGCCAATAATACTTCAGACAAGGGTTTGATCTCCAAAATATATAAAGGACTTATGGGACTCAATACCAGGGAGACAGAGAGCCCAATTAAAAAATGGGCAAAGGACCTGAACAGACAACTCTCTGAGGGAGACATACAAAGGGCCCAGAGGCATATGAAGGAATGCTCAACATCACTAGCCATCAGAGAGATGCAAATTTAAACCACAATAAGATACCACCTTACACAATCATCAACAAATCAACAAATCAACAAACAAGTGTTGGGGAGGATGTGGGACAAAGGGAACCCTGGTGCACTGTTGTTGGGAATGCAGGCTGGTGCAGCCACTGTGGAAAACAGTATGTAGTTTCCTTTAAAAACTAAAAATTGAACTGCCTTTTGATCTAGCAATTCCACTACTAGGACTATACCTGAAGAACCCTGAAACACCAATTCAGAAGAACCTTTGTACCCCTATGTTTATAGCAGTGCTCTTTATAACAGCCAAGTGCTGGAAACAGACTATGTGCCCATCAGTGGATGATTGGATCAAAAAAACTTTAGTATCTTTTCACAATGGAATACTACAGAAAAAAAAAAGAAGAAAAAGAAGAAGAAGAAGAAGAAGAAGAAGAAGAAGAAGAAGAAGAAGAAGAAGAAGAAGGAACTCCTACCCTTTGCAACAACATGGAGAGAAATGGAGAGTATTATGCTGGGTGAAATGAGCCAGTCACTGAAAGACAAATACCATATGATCTCACCCATTAGAACAATAATGAACAAAAACAAACAAACAAAATAGAACCAGATACATGAATACAATAAATAGACTTTCAGTGGGCAGAGGGGTGCTGAGAGGGGGCAGGAGGAGGCAAAGAAGGGGAGCAGTTTAGTTAAGGAACTAGCATGGCAGAATCATGGACATGGACAACAGGTGGGATTGACTTTGGCGGGGAGTGGGTAGGTGAGGAAGCAGACACAGGGGAGGAAATAGGGGATGGATGTAATACAACAATAATAAAATTAAATTTTAAAAAAGAAAAAATTGCTGAAAGTTAAAGGGTGAATCTTCAAAGTAGAAAGAGTGAAAAAGAGAGTTGCCTACAAAGAGGTTCCTATAAGACTATTAGCTGATTTCTCCAGAGAAACTTTGCAGGCATAAAGGGACTGATGAGAAATTTCCAGAGTGATGAAGAGCAAGGACCTACAACAAAGATTATTCTATACAGCAAAGCTATCATTTAGAATGGAAGGGCAGATAAAGTGCTTCACAGTCAAGGTAATCTAAAGGAGTTAATTACCACCAAGCCCTTATTATATGAAATGTTAAAGAGACACATTTAAGTAAAAAGATAAAAATTATGAACAGTAAAATGACAACAAACAACTATCAACAAAGAATCTTTAAAAAAGCTAAGCAAACAACTAGAACAGGAATAAAACACCATAGATATGGAAATCATATAAAAGATTATCAGTGGGGAGGGGAAGGGGAGAATGGGGAAAAAGGTGCAGTGATCAAGAAACATAACTAATAAGTGAAAATACACAGGGCAATGTTAAGAATAGTAAAGTAAATGGAGAAGCCAATGAACATATATGCATGATCCATGGGCCAAGGGAAGAGGGGCATTGCTAGAGGAAAGGGAGGTACTTGGCAGAGGGGCCAAGGTGACTACCACCCACATTATGCAGTTTAGTATCGTGACAAGGAGACTAGGCTTTGCAGTCCTACAGACCTGGGTTCAGATCTGAATTCTGCCATTTCTATGCTGTGCTATGTTGGATAAGTTACTTAACTTCTCTGTGCCAAACTTTCTTCACTGGTGTAATAGGGCTAACAATATTCCATATAGTTGTAAGAAATCAATGAAATAACATATACAACCCTTAGCCAAACTCAGCTCTCATGATTCATACAACTAATAATGGTCAGCAGCCCTGTAAAGGCTTATAGGGATCAGCAAACCCTGGGACAGTAATTGTCCTTAATGCTATTCAGGTGTAGAGGCTTTTTCTTTTTCCTTTCAACCACTCAGCTTTGTTCTGGGTGAGTGAGTTCAGCAGACTGTGACCTTCATAATCTCTGCAGTGGAACCCAAATAGAAATTAAATGAAAGGACCTTTATTTGAATCTTGGCCCTACTTCCTTTACACTAAAGAGAAGATTGTGTGGTGTTTTTTTTGTTTGTTTGTTTGTTTTTTTCTTACAGAATAGCATCCAATTCACTTAGTCTTCCTCAGTGGGTGTAGGACTAAAAACAAGGTCACAGACAATAAAATAAAACACCAGAATTTTAGAATGCTGGAAATGAGAAGGCTCCTTAGGAATCATCTAGTTTTACCTACTCATACAAATGAAGAAACTTAGCACAAGAGAATAAGTGTAATATACCTATCTGAGGTTCCAAGTATCAGACCCAGGTCTAAATAATAGTAAAAGTGATACTAAAAAACAGCTACAGTATGGATCCCTACTATAAACTAGAGATAATATAAACCTAATATTAACTCCTCCCGATTTTGTTAAATAACATACTACTATTTTTCTCATTTTGCAAGTGCAGAAATGAAAGCACAGATAAATTAAGGAATTAACCCAAGACAATATTGCTAGTGTTGTATAAGAGCCAGGATTTCAATCCAGGCCTGGCCACTCCAAAACCTGTGGTTTGCAGGGAACCCCACACTGTGCTCAATGATTTGTGGACTAACAATGAGACAGGGAAAAGTCAGAGCTAGTGGAACTGCATTCTGCAAGACTTCTTTATGATTTCATTTGGGACTCCACTTTTGAGTTGCTGAGTTTCCTGAAAAATGGAATTTCACTCATTCAAGTTCAAGGTTGGAGCTTTGCTTCTTAGCTGCTTGTGCTAGCCTTAATGCTGTCAGCTCTTTGACATACTACTTGAATTACAAATATTCATTCCTATGGCTTTCAACTGCCAGGATGTCCATAGTTGTAATTAAATTATCTGAAAATAGTTCCCTAGTCATGGTAGCAAGTCTTCCCCAGTGGAGCTACAAAATCACAGAATGTGGCTTCCTGCAATAATGCAGAAGATCAATACGTGCCCAAGAATGCACTCCTATGGGATCTTGGACATATCACTTTCCTTTGCTGAGCCTCAAACTACCTGACACCATAACTTCCCATTCCCAACACAGTGTGGGTAAAGGGCCCCTCTCTGTGCGATGACTGACTCATAGGCTTCACTCTATTATAGTATTTAGCACTCCATGTTGACAATGTTAATTTATTTTTCATTCTCTGCCCATCATCCTGTAGATTCCCCAAAGTCATGGACCATATATTTATTTCTGCATCCTTCAGTCCCAGTACAGTGTTTGGTATGTAACTGATACTATATAATAAACTGTAAGGTCTCTTGTTTCTCAGAGTTTCAGATGGTATTTTACCCTGAATGATAAAGAGAACTGAATTTCTCAGTAGCAGAACTGAATTTATTGTGGTTATTTCTGTGTAGCAGAATTTTGCAGCACTTCATACTGGGAGAACCATAAAATAAATAGAAAAAGTCACGTTAACATGGGATCTTATACCCCAGGAAGCTGAAATGAATTTGAGATTTAAACAGAGCTGCCACTAATCTGTCATGGTCAAAAACAGTGACCTCACCCCATAGCCATAATTTCTCTCATTTCATATCTTTTATTGCTAATAAGGGTATAAGACATGGTATAACACAATCATTCTTTCTGAAAGCTTCTAGTAAAGTTCATCATTCTTACTTCTATTGATTCATGAGCTATACTGAATTTCAAAGGGCAGGGTCCATAGTGCAATTTATTTGGATTCAGTCAAGTTCCCTGCACCTTGGAGCTAATTACATGTTACTCTTTCCTTCACTCAGCAAAATGAATGTTGAGAATTCATCTTTTGTGTTCATAACTGTGCTGGGGAACATGGAATACAGAGAGCAACAAGATTCCCACCTTGATGTGTTCACAGTTGGTGGGAGGCATGGTGATTTTGACATAGAAATAGAAAAATTATAATACTAGCATAATAGCTAATTATAATGAAATAAAAGCTGTGGAAGCTTGAAGGCATCATAACTAATTCTGTCTGTGGGGGAGGAGCTTCAAGGGAAAAGGTGAAAGAAGGAAGAAGGAAAGGATAAAAAGCTTGAGAGAAAAGAGTATATTTGAGCCATGTCCAGAAGAATTAGCCCAGATTTCCCAAGTGAAGAAGAGGAATGGGTAATGGGAGGATTTTGGGTAGAAGAAACCACTTGTACTTGGAATGGTGAGAAGACAGAGTATATGTAAGAATAAGTTCCGTGTGGCTAAAGACTCTGATGAAGCTACAGCCAAAACTGCAATGTGGGTGAAAGAGAAAAGAGAACTCGGAGAACAGGGAAAATTGGAAAAATAAGTTGGAATATCCTGGGGAAGACATGAGAGTGTGGATAAGCTTGATGAGAAATGCAGTAGAGTGCAAAGGAGGAAGAATAATTTCTTTAAATCTAGAAATGATTCAGAAGTTCTGAGATATCTGGGTTAGCTAGGGAGACAACAGAGAAAAAAAGTTGAGTTTTAACACTTAACCAAACTAGTTCAATTAATATTCATTGAATCCCAACTGCTAACTGAGCATTGCTCAGAGGGAGAGAATGGGTGGTCCTTTGAGCCAGGAATAAAATAGCACATGGGTGACTTCTATTTGTATTCAACTTCTGATAAAGTAAATGCCTGACTCTCTGATGAATAATGATCTAACCCTGGTTTTTCTCCTTCCTGTGTATGGTAATAAAACATCTCTCTAGAAGAAATACCCAGGAAACATCTGGATCAACTCTCTTGAAGCCAAGTGTATTTATTTTCTATTGCTGCCTAACAAGTAGCCATAACTTAGTGGTTTAAAACAATACCTCCAAGTGTTGAAAGACAGATACCATATGATCTTACTTGTAAGTGGAAAGTTATGAACAAAATTTTTTAAAAATGAGCAGAATAGGGGCCCACTTTTTCCAAAGTGTCAACAAACTCCCTAAACTGAGAAAATGTGCACCTTTCCCATATAGTTCTACACAGGTATGTCCCCAAATTGTGCTTTACTGAACCTCCATCTCCAAGAATTTTAACAATAGCAAAATAGTAAAAGAAGAAATTACAATGACCAAATGAATTGAAAACTTTATGAATTCAAAAGTATGTACACACTGATGTAATGTAGCTCTGGGACACACGTAGGTTTGTGCAACCTGGACCCCATGCTGCCTTTGTCTGAGATCCCTTATAATAAGCCATAAACTGGAAGAGGTACAGTCTCTCTCCCACCAACTCATCCCCTTCCATGCAGCGCCCCCGTAATGTGAGTGATAAACATCATGTCCACATCTGCTAGTTCACTGGGTGGTTTTGTTGGAGCATCGCAAATACTTAAGTGGCTCCCCAGTTTGAGTTCGGGGTTCCTGTTCTACACCTTGTGCTTGTGAAATGAACAACAACAGAAGTCTTCTGTTTGCAAAGTCCTGATTGCTCAAGGGTTCATGAGAACAGAGAAGAAGCAACAGTAATTGCTGTAATTTTCCAAAAGAAATGCTAAGTAACACTATTCATGCACATAAAAATCACTTTTTTTAGATGTTTAGACTTTCCAGAGGTAATTCCTCCTCAATTATTTATTTCAAGCATGATATCAATAGGAAATGTATCATATACACAGAGGAACAATAGCTTCCAAAATGGTGATATAAATATAAAGGCATGACAAAATTATGATATTTTTTATTAATTTTTTTTATTTTGTATTATTGTTGTCTTGAAGCTCCCTTAAACTATCCCCATTCTTTTTGAGTACTTTTTTGTTTTGTTGCTCTGACTGGGTATTTCTTTCTACTTTGTTTTTCAGCTTGCTGATTCAGCTTTCCATTTCATGTAGCCTTCTTTTAATTTCTTCCAGTGTATGTTTCACTTCTTCCTGGTTCTTATTCACAGTTTCTTTGTCTTTTTTATACAGCTGTAGTTCCCACTAAGTTCCTTGTAGCTCTCATAAAGGTACTTGTAGTACCCACTGAGTCTCTTGATCATCCTTATAGCCATTATTTTGAATTCTATGTTTGATAGATTGCTTGCCTCAGTTTAATGCAGCTCCTTTCCTTTTGATTGGGGGTTATTTCTTTGTCTTTATGTTAGGTGACTATTTTTGCTTCTCAGGTTGCTCCCTTTTGTCTGCCTGATTCATGGGGTGGACTTCTGTGGTAGGAGTTCTGTTAGACTCTGTGGTGTAGTCTTTTTTATTTCCTCATCTGGATGCTCTGGGGTTGCCCTTTATTCAGTTTATGTATTCTCTCTTACTGTACTTGGGCTTTGATTATTGATGCCTCATTCACTGGTGGGTTCTCCCTTACAGCAGGCTGATTGAGTCACAACTCTCACCATATCTTGCATGTTATTTTACAGGCACTTTCAGAAAAAGCAAAACTACCCAGAAAACTGAACCCACACTGGCCAAAATACCCCCCTATCACACCAGCAAAATCCACAGCTATTGAGCAAATATTAATAAAAATGGAGAAAGATTAAAAATCTTATAAGATAGAAAAAAGGAAATATGAAATGACCAAAGGAGAAAAAATGATTTTGAGAGTGAAGAGGGAGGACAATAATAAGAGTAGGGAATAGAAACCAGGTGAAGAATAGAGGAAAATAAAAATTAAAATATAAGTAAAACAGGGAAGGGCAATGGCAAAGTAGAGTAAGAAAAATGGGGAGTAAATAAAATTTAAAAAGTAAACTAAAAAGAACAAAATTGCAGAAAAACCGTAACATGCCCAATAACAACAACAACAGGTGAGCAAAGTTTTAAAAAGCTGGAAAGAGAATAAGAATCTCATACAAAAGACAAAAGAGTGTATGAGATGTCTATAGCAAAGAAAAATGATTTTGAGAGACTAGAGGGAGGAGAAATAGTAAGAGTAAGGAATAGAATCCAGGATAAGAAAGAAAAATAATTAAAATTCCAAACTTAAATAAGAAAAGGGCAAGAGGAAGGCCAAGTGGAGTAAGATTAGGGAAGTGTAATCTGTGAGATTTGAAATAAAAAATAGCAAATAGGAGTAAAATTGAAGATCAGCAATAGCTGTAATATTCATGCCAAACTAGCCACAATTTATACAGGTGGAAAAAAATAAGAATATTATAAGAAGGAGAAAAAGGGAGTTGAATAAAGGAAGGAAAAATAATTTTGAGAGGATAAATGGAGAAGAAATAGTAAAATAAGGAATAGGCATAAGGCAGAGTGTGGGGGTGGGAAATTATAATGGATATTAGAAAGGGAAGGAAGAAGGCAAATTTGGGTAAAACAAGTAAAAGGTACAATGTGAGATTGGAAATAAAAATAAAGTTAAAATAATATAAAATCTAAATAAAAATAATAGAAAACAAAAGAGTAATAGTGAATTAGTTGGAATACAATTCAAGCAAAAGAAGAAATATTAAAAGGCTATGTGAATGAAAAAAGTTAATGCAAATTCTGAAGAAAAATAAGATGGAATTTATCTCAGCAGAATTCGGTGTTTGCCTTCTGTGTCCTCTTTCTGGATGGGCCTCTAGCTTTCTTTTTTTCTTGCCTCTGGCTTTTTATCAGCTCAAAGTCCTGAAGTGGGTCATCTAACTTGCGACAACATCCACCATCTGTATCACCTTTACCTGCTTCTAGAAGGGGCTTCTGTTGTGGTTCAAAGAGTGGGACCCCTGAGTTGCCCCTGGGAGACACTTTTCAGTTTCCATGGAATATTGTGGGTGTGCTACTCTGCCCCTGCACCACCATCTTGTTGGCCTTTTTCAGCTTATTTCCAATAATGTATAGTTTCTGATGAACTAGCTATCTGTTTCAAAGGAGGGGCCAATATGTGTAGGAGGTTCAGCTCTTTTCTGCATGGTGCTGATGGCAGCTCTATGTGTGAGCCAGGGCTGGGCAGGGCCCTGATTCCCCCTTGCTGCACCAATTTCTGTTCTCCTTGCTTTAGTGATCTCAACGGACTAGTTTCCTAGGAACCATTGTATTTTGTCTCCCTGAGAGAAGTTAAAAATGGGCCCTTTAGTCATTTCTCTTCCTGTTTCTCCTGTGGAATTGTACCCTGCAGGGTGTTCTTGAGCCTGTTCTACTTGTTTTGCAGAGCTTCCTTTTTGGTGGTGCTTGGAAACCTACAGGAGGTGGAGGCTGGGTGCAATTCTTCCATTCCTAGAGGTTCAGTTTCTTCAGGGTAAAGGTGCTTTGTTTGTCTGTAAATAATCTCAGGTGCTCAACCCCTACTTGTTCAGTTATCAGCCCATTGCCCTATCAGCAAACACAGTTCTGAACTCTCCACTTTGCACAGCCTTTGACCTGTCAGCTATGTCAGGCTGAAGCTGAAAAATCCCCTTGCTGTGTACCTTTCTGATCTCTTTTCCAAGCTTCACTCAGTGGGAGCAAACCATGCTCTTAGTCCTTTCCCCTTGCTGGCAGGGCAGCTATGCATGGGATTCCTGCCCAACACACCTCAGTTCCCCTCTTAAAAAGTTTATGTGGTTACTCCCACTGTAGACTAAGTCAATTTTAAGCTTTCCATACATACCACCTTTCCAAAAAGCCAAAAGTCTCTCACAGTCATGGCTGGCCATGGCCTGATTCCTCTGCCAGATCCAGGAGCAGATAGAATCTCCCTTTCTGGCTCTCTCCCTATTGGCACTTGCCACTGGAGCTATGGGTGTGCTGGTCTGTGTGTGAGCACCTTGGATCTCCTGACTTTGGGTATCCAAGTCATTTACAGCCTGGGTCTGGGGGTTCTCTACCCTGAAAGGGGAGGAGGACACAAAGCTGTGACTTCTGACTAAGCTCTCTGCTGCTGCAGGTGCCACATACATGGTATTTCTTCTTCAGCCTATAAAATCTCCTTACCACCCATTGTGAAGCATCTTCTGTACTCCTCGGCTTCCTGATTTCATTCAGCTAAGATTCCATTGAATGCTCAGTTTATTTTTTGGAAGCTCAGCCAAGTATCTCAGTTAGGGGCAAGAACAAGTAGACTCAGCTTCCACTTACTTGGCTGCCATTTTCCTCTCCTTGGTTCTTTAAATAACAATTAAACATTAGTGTTTTGTATAGATTACAAGTGCAGTATTTTAAAAATTATTCCTGTTATTTTGCACAATAGGAGGTTTAATTTTAATTTTTAAAAATATATTATTATAAAATTATAATTGGGCAAACTTTTCCCCTCTACAGAGACTATTTTTAAGTCTTGGCCCAAGTGTAGTGTTCTGATAAAATAGGTATTGTTTTATTCACTGCTGAAATACTTATTTATAACCTCACACATACAGTGTAGATTGTGCTTTTTAGGAATTCTAAAATCATTGGCATTATTGGGTAAGGCAATTCTCAACTTAGAAGTAAAGCTCTTGACCTACATGGATAGTAGTTTAATTTCAAAACACTGGGAGAAAAAAATATATGCTTGGTTTTTACCAATCCCTGATTGTACAATGATATTATTGCTATAGTTTCCAAAAATATTATTATGGGAACCTGTGTAAAAGGTACATGGGACCTTTATGTATTATCTCATATAACTACATATGAATACATGATTATATCAACATAAACAATTTTAAAAGAACAGGCTAGTAACTGGAATGAGAATAATCTGATATTTTGTCCCCTCAAAGTTTTATCCTATTTTTAAAGATGGTGATATCTAATAACAATAGCAATGATGACTTTTTTCATCAGTTAAGATATGAACCCCCTGGTCAGGAGGGAATATAACTCCACAACTATACCCATGTCTTTTTGCACTGTTATAGGCTCTAATGAAAAGACTAAACTAACAAGCAAAATAGAGACAGACTCATAGATGGAGAGCAGGATGACAGCTATGGGGGGTAGTAAAGGGGTGAAGGAATAAAGGAAAAAGAACTCATGGATACAGATAACAATGTGGTGATTGCACAGGGGGGTATTAGGGAGATAAATGGTAGTGGAAAATAAAACAAAAATAAAATAACTGCACCCATACTATAAAAAAGAATAGCTTTATTCCTAATGTAAACACATTCCTTAGAACAGCTCCTCTGAAACCATGAATGCTATGCAACTCATTTGCTTACACTCAATAAAATTAAGTCCTGAATTTACTCCTCACTTAGGTCTTTTGTATTTACACTAATTCCTGGTGACAGATCCCCCATCCTCCTTATTTGACAATTATCTGACAAATGTGTGTCTTTTACCATGAGAAATAAAGGGTAAAGAAATGAACAGAACTTCCAACCATGGAGAATCAGGAGTGCTGCCTTTGTGTGTATGTGTGTGTGTGTGTAAGTCAATGTTCTAATACTAAATGAGTTTCTTGAAGAGAGACCTAATGGTTATATCTGCAACATAGTCATTGGAGAATAAAACTGAGTCTATTTCCAAAAAAAGTATCTATCATGATCATATTTCCTTGTCTCCCAAGTTAAATAGTCAAAAATACATAAGAATCAGGTGGATCAGCACAGAAGAGAAACTGAGTGTATGTTGTTTGAGTGGATTATTGTTACATAAAAATTAAAGAAGAATCAGTAATTTTTGTAATTAACTTTGATGGAGCCTACTTTGAGTGAATTGAGATAGTCAATATGCAGTTAACAAGTAAACTCAATAGTATCTGATAGTGAAAATGAGTGACAGAGTTGGCAGTAGTTACTTTATACTAAATTTTCAAGAAAATACAGCTCTGAGAAAATGGCATTTAGCAGAGATCTAAAGTATGAAAACTAAAGATCCATGTTAAAACAAGGGAAAAGAAACCTACAGTTATAGGTGACAGAAATATCAAGATCTTGAGGCAGAAATGAACCACTAGTTTGAAAAATAGCAAGATAGTAAGACTGTGACATATTGGACAAGGGGTACAATAAAACTAGATGATACAAGACTTTTTAGTTTCTGAAGACTCTGATTTTTATTCTGAAGGCAAAAAGAAGGCATTGGTGGTTTATAAACAAAAGGATGACATAATCTGAATTTGTTTCTCTCTAAGGGGTGAGAACACTTATGTGTATTATTTTCAATGTTGGGACTGCCAACTTTCCTTGTCTATGAGACCCCAGGACAATGAGAGATAAACTTCCCCTATTCTTATGTGGATGGCAAGCAGACACCTTTAGCAAATACAATTCCCATGATATTATAATATGTACATATATTGCATAGACTTGAGTTTGAGTAACTGACTGCTGTTTCATATCTGTGAAGTTTTGGGCAAGTTACTTAACCTTTCTGGTTCATCATTTTCTCTCTAAAATAGAAAAAAATAATGGTATTTTCTTGTTTTGCTGTCAGAATTAATGAATGTATTAAAAGCACTTAACAAAAGGCCTGATACATCTTAGGTACTCAATCAACAACTATGATTTCTTTTACAAATGAGGTTATACAAAAATGAACAAAATATAAATGAAACAATATTTACTTGAGGCAGTATATAAATGATATGCTTGTGTGTGCATGCATTCCACACACTGCTTACAATAAAATCATACTTGGGTTCAAGCCATGCTTCACCTTTAAGTAGCCCCAGGGCCTGATGTGAGTTCATGAAACTCTATAAATTTTCATTTTTCCACCTGTAAAATAAATTCAATAATTTGGTTCTCCTGTAGTAATTGGTATTGATCAGATTAAACAGAAAATGCCAGTAGTTTAAAAAAGATGGAATTTGATCTATCATATAAAGGAATTCTAGGACTAGGAGGTTTCCAAGATCAAAATGATTCCAGTACCTTTCTGTCTTTCTCATCCACCACATTAGAATTTGGGCTTCCAATCTTTAAATCACCTCATAATCCAATGTAGCTGCTGAAGCTTCATCCACTTGGACTACATTCCATGAAGCAAGAAGAAAGAATGGTCAAAAGGTAAAAAGGGCTCATTTCTGTATTGATACAGCTCTCTTTAGTCAGTCTGTCTTAAAGTTTGACATATTTATAAAACTTCCAATTACATAAAATTATCCATAATTTATCATGACCACACATAACTGCAGGAAAATCTAAAAATTGTGTTTAGTTAGTGGCATTGCTACCCCCAAATAAAATCATAGTTCTCTTTATGAAATAAGAAAGAAGAATGGACATTTGATAGGCAGCTAGCAGGTTTGGCCACATCTTTATATAAGGTAGTTTTAAAGTTTACATGAGGTAATATAAGCAAGGCCTAGTTCCTGAAAAAAGTTAAGTGCTTATAATAAAGAGGATGTAGTACATGTGTTCAGGATACCATCCTCTAAAAAGACATAGGATAATAAAAGGACCATGAATGTGATGCTGCTTGCAGGAAGACACTACTCATCCCAAATGATGCTTTTTCAGTGTAATTGTGTGGCCTTGACCATGATTGAATTAATTATCTATGGAGCTTCTTAGTCCTTAAGACAATGTACTTGGCTTAATTATGACAATTTTTCATCCTAAAGAGTCTGATCAACTTTTATGCCTACATCATTGGAAAAAATGGGATAGCAACAAATCTTACTCCTGAGTTTGACCTGCACTTTAAATCTCTTCCTCCACCCAGCTTTATTTAGATGGACCAATAACAAAGAATGGAATGGGCTACTTTTCATTGGATGACCTTTGAGAAGAATAGGGAAGTGAAAGCAAGAGAACAGAATCCTGGATTCTGGCAGGCATTATGAACTAATAAAAATATGCCACTTCTATTCATTTTTACAGAATTATCACTATTGTTTCTAGAGCTATGTCACTAGAATTGTTCATTTTAAGCAGGTACATCAATAAAGGTGTCTTTAATACTGTAATTAAAAAGTAGTGTGATTGGAACTATAGTATGATTGAAATATTTATCATATAGTCATTAGCTTTTTTTTTAAATTGTGTTAATGGCAAAAGAGAAATTATTTCCCCAGAGACAAATACAAGGAATTTTATGTGAACTCATAAGCACATACAGATATGTAAATTCTTTGTATCTCGATTTGAATGGGTTAGTGATAGAAACCTTAATTTAAATAAATAGGAAAGAAAGAGATTTTCATTTGTAAATTGAATCATGCCTTGTCACCAATTCTAACTCCATTAATGGGTGGGCTGGTTTAATTCAAATTCTTTTTTAAACATGTTGAATGATTCATCCCCCTTCTGGGTTATGAGTTTGATTCTTGAGACTTTCCTTTCTACAATTTGCAGTTGTAAGGTTCAGGAGTGGGATATCATAAACAAGAACCTCTTATTGGTCAGTTTTGCCAGGGCAGAAATGCATCATAAACACATTTTGCATGATTTTGAGCCATAGAAGAAACATTATACAGCACAGAATTGAACATATTTTAAGCATATTAAGCACTTAATTTATATTTAATAAAAGTTATTATAAAGGACTACACATCATCTGGTACAAATACACATGAAAGTATTTGGAAATTTGAAAGAGATATTGTAAAGTGTCTAAGTGTGCTTTTCCCTCCAAAATCAATGCAAGGGCCATTCCAAAAGTCTTCATGTTTTGTTCACTATAGCAGTTTCCTAGTGGTAAATGATTATTCAGTTCCAGGGTTTGTTTTAATGCTCTCTGCTATGTTTTCCTTACCACTCTTCCCCAATCCTGGTCTCTATCAACTGTGAATTAATAGAAGTTTCTCTTGAGTCAAATAATTTAAAATACTCACTAAGTAAATTTTTGAAGAAAAAAACCTCAATGATGATGTTTTACTTGCTTCAGAGAAAGTTGTTTCAAGTACCCTTGAGTACAGTAAAAATAAGAATTTATAAATTTTAGTTGCCATGTTAAAAATTAAATGTGACTACTTACTGTGAAAAATCAACTCTGCAAACTTACCATGAAAATCCTACTATAAAACAGGAGTCTGAATTTGCTGGGTTGGTGAGTAAACTGAACCTAGAGGGAACAACTTCCCCACAGAGCCATGCCTGATAGTTGGCATCCTCTGGCCCAAACCCACTTCTCTTATCCTGTCCTAGTTATGCCTCTTACAGAAAAGAAAGAAAGTGAACAACCAATTTTTGAGCACATACTACATGCTAGGAATTCTCTCTCTTTTTCATTGTGTTTATTCTGAGTTAACTTTGGAAAGTAAGACTAATCTCCACTGTTGGAATGCATAAGAGACTTATACTTAGAAAACTACAGAACATTGAAGAAAGAAATTATGTAAGATACAACTAAATGGAAGCATATTCCATGTCCATGGATGGGAAGAATGAACATCATTAAAATGTCCATACTACCCAAAGCAATCTATAGATTCAATGCAATCCCTATTAAAATACCAATGACTGAGTTCACAGAAATTTTTAAAAAATACTTCAAAAATTTATATGGAGCCAAAAACACCCACAAATAGCCACAGCAATCTTGAGAAAAAAGAACAAGGTAGGCGGAATCACAATACCAGACATTAAACTATACTGCAAGGCTACTATCATCAAAACTTTCTGGTACTGGCATAAGAATAAATATATAGATCAATGGAACAGAATAGAGAGCCCAGAAATAAATCCAGGTCTCTATGGTCAACTAATATTTGACAAAAGGGGAAGGAACATAAAATGGAGTAAAAACAGTCTCTTCAACAAGTGGTGTTGGGAGAACTGGACAGCACCTTGTAAAAAGATAAAACTAGACCACCAACTTACTCCATACACCAGAATAAACTCAAGGTAGATAAAAGACTTAAACATAACCAGTGCTACCATAAAGGTCCTGGAGAAAAATATAAGCAGTAAAATTTTAGATATCCTATGTAGAAATATATTTATCAATACTTCACTCAGGGCAATGGAAATAAAAGAACAAATCAACAAATGGGACTATATCAAATTGAAAACTTTCTGTTCAGCTAATGAATACTCCAGCAAAATTCAAAGGGAACCAAATGTATGGGAAAACATATTTGCCAATGATACCTCAGACAAGGGTTTGATCTCCAAAATATATAAAGAACTAATGTAACTCAACACCAGGGAGACAGAGAGCCCAATTGAAAAATGGGGAGGGGGGAGGAAGGGGTGAAGAATCAGAGTAGTTTAGTCAAGAACCTAGTATGGAAGAACCATGGACATGGACAACAAGTGGGATTGACTTTGTGGGGGAGTGGGTTGATTGAGAAGTGGACAGAGGGGAGTAAGAAGAGCATGCATGTAATAAAACAACAATAAAATTAAATTAAAAAAGGAAGGCCATTAAAAAACACAAATAAGGACATTTCATAATACTCAAGGGAACAATCCATCAAGAAGAAATAACTACTATAACCATACATTTACCACTATAAGTGCACCCAAATATATAAAGATAATCTTGGAAGACTTCAACAAGAACATTGAAAATAGCACACTCAAAGTAGCATGTCCATTGTCAACAACTGATGGACCTTCCAAGCAAATACAGAAAAGAAAAAAAGAACGAGAAACAAGGGTATTGTGGCATTGAACAACACTCAAGTGCAAATGGACTTAATTGATATATGCAGAAGATTTCACCTCAAGGGAGCAAAATACACACATGATAGGACACCAAACAACCTTCAACAGATTCAAAAAATTAAACGATATCAAGCATCTTCCCAGGTCACAATGGCTTGAAACTAGAAACCAACCTCAAGGAAAAAACTCAAAAACATTCAAATTCCTGGGGATGGAATAACATGCTATTAACTAATGAATACATAAACACCGATATCAAGGAATACATTTTTAAAAACTTCTGGAAACAAATGAAAGTAAACACACAGCAGCCCTAAAGCTTGGGGACACAGTGAAGGCAGTCCTGAGAGAGAAGTTGATAGCAATACAGGCCTATAATAAGGATTGAAGAATCTCCAATGAACAATCCAATGATAAAGCTACAACATGTAGAGGAGCAACAACAAACAAAGCTCAGGGTAGAAGGAAGGAAATAAAGCAGAATTAAACAACACAGAGACTAAAACAACAATTCAAAGAATCAATAAATACAGGAAGTTTTTTTTTTAAAGGTAAATGATGTTATGAAGCCCATAAAGTAATTGAGAAAACCAACATAAACAAAATCAGAAAGAACAGAAGAGAAATAACCACTGATACCACCAAAGTTAAAAAAAAAAAAAAATTGTAAGAAGTTACTATAAACAATGATGTGTCTAAAAATTTGACAACCTTATTGAAATAGATAAATATTTGGAAACATATAATCTTCTAAACATGAATAAGAAAAATCAGAAATCCTAAATTCACCAATAACAACTAGTGAAATAAATGCAGTAATCAAAAAACTCCCAGGACACAAAGGTCCCAGACCAAATGACCACATAAGTAAATTTTATGAAACATTTAGGGGAGAACTAAATCCTATCCTTCTCAACTTATTCCAAAAAATCCAAGAAGAGGGAAGACTCCCAAACCCTTTATATGAGACCAGTACTATTCTAATCCTAAAACCAGGTCAAGGCACAACAAAGAAAGAAAATTATAGGCCAGTATCACTCATGAAAATAGATGCTAAAATCCTCAATAAAATATAGGCAAACCAAATCCAGCATTACCTTAAAAAGATCACGCACCATGATCAAGTGGGATCCATCCCAGGGATGCAAGGATAGTATAATATTCACAAATCAATAAATATAATACCCCATATAAATGAAAGACAAAACCCATATGATCATATCAATAGATACTGAAAAAGTATTTGATAAAGTACAGCACCCAGTTATAATAAAAACAGGCAGCAAAGTGGGAACAGAGGGAGCAAACATTAACATAATAAAGGCCACATGAGGGAAACCTGCAGCCAACATCATACTCAATGGACAAAAACTAAAAGCCTCCCCACTTGATATCAGGAACAATGCAAGGGTGCCCACTGTTACCATTTTCATTCAACGTAGATTTAGAAGGTCTAGAAAAAGAGATCAAACAAAAAAAGGAATCAAGGGCATCCAAATTGGAAAAGAGGAAGTAAAACTATTATTATTTGTAGATGACATGATATACACAGAAAACCCTATTGACTCCACTAAAAATATACTCTTTTTTTTTTGATTTTTTAAAAATTTTATTGTTGTTGTATTACATCCATCCCCTTTTTGCTCCCTTCTGCCCCCCTCCCAACCCACCCATTCCCCCCAAAATCAACCCCACCTGTTGTCCATGTCCATGGTTCCTTTATACTAGGTTCTTGTCTAAGCTGATCCCCTTCTTTGCCTCTGCCTCCCCCCTACCCCCAACCCCGTTCCCCCTGACCACTGAAGGCCTATTCCTTGTATTCATATACTTGGTTCTGTCTTGCTTGTTG